>JASCZW010019138.1:0-10000 GCA_034211315.2 Aedes japonicus
TTTAGATTATCGTGAAAATATTTGCTCACCCAAAATATTTGTTCACACATTAATCACAAAGGAAAAAGCTTGTAAACAAACCCAATATTAGATAAACGATCCCAAAAAACGTAACTAAAAATTCAAGCAAAGACACGAACCAATATATGCTGGACATATGTGGCGACAAAAATGTTCTGCTGTGAGCCTATTCGGGTGTAAAATCCGCAATAACCAAAAATATCTGCTTTTTATCTTATATAATTATCGTCAGGAACACAATACTCTCCATTAATTCATTGTAATAAAAACAGAAATGCTCTGCCAAGTGACAGTTCAAATAGGCTCCCGTTGTTGTATCCGCCAGACTATGAATCTAGTGACTATAGTGCAAACTACTCACCCATCCTCAACAGTATGCTCGCCCGAGGGCCTAATGCATCTGTCCTCATCAATCTGTCAACTGTTCTCTCATTCATTAAATATCGATTCAGTAGTCGTAAAAAATAATAATTTACACTTTCTTGTCGAAAGGTTATAACAGTTATAAGACCAAGCAATGATTTACCGTTTTTCAACACATAATAAAACGCATCCTTTAACTCTTCCGACTAGCAACGTCCCCGGCTGGCTGTGGTCGGTGGCACATGTGGCCTGTTAACGACAATTTAAATCGTTTTTTTTCCCGATCGAAAATTTCATTTGTCGAACTTTATTTATATCCGTTTGTCACATTGGGGCTAATATTTGGTTGGATGTGCCGAACAGGCTGCCGTCAGCTGACTGGTGTTGTCCAGATCATCGTGGATCTAGCAGCAGCGAAAAAAAAATCCAATTCCATGACCGATATAATCAACTCCACTCAGTCTCGATATCCGGCGCTGTTCAGGGCATCGAATTTCCCGGGACTTAACCGCATTGCCAGCCAATAATAAAATCCAATTGAATTTGCTAACAAATCATTTTTATAGCACCGAAAGCGCACACGCACTTTTGCCCCACCGTATTTGCACAGGCACATTCTCCGGTCGGCCATCAGCGGCGGAGGCGCGAAAACCATATGGCGTTCTGTGGCTTTAGTTCTTTCCTACCGATACGGATTCAGGTTGAACTTTATTGGGAATCCGTGCATGCAGCTGTTCGTGCGTGCGTGCGAGCTTGCGTGAGATTGTTGTGAAATTTTGATTCCCCAAAACCGGTGCCATCGTGGCCCAGAGGATTCACAATAAATGCTGCTCGTTATTTATCATTTCTGTTTGATCCAGGTGTTTACTGAGTATGAAATATTGGCAATGAATGTTTTGATGATGTCTTGTAAAAAAAAAATCGGAAGAAAGATCCACTAAAAGAGAAGGCATAAACACTGAAGCGTAGATGTGGCAATCGTGGAAATGGTGGCTCCTTTCGAACAGGATGTTCTTTTCCGTTGCCCTGGCTGCTCTGCAATTGGCGAACGAGCGCGGGGTGTACAGGAATTTGCCGGAAATCGAAATTCAATTTCCCGTAATCTGTTGCGTTCATTTGAAGGCAGTATGGATATGATGGATGAATAGGCGGCGACGAAAGTCTTACTGCTTTCAGAAAGATTTGAGAAAGTTATTGAATGGGTGTACGAATTCTTCGCAGAAGGCTTCATTGACAACTTTATCTATTCGCAGTTATCAACGTGGTGTTTCATTGTTTATTCAACGTCACGTACGTTTTATCCATAAATTATAGAGTACAGCTTTTTTTATTGTTCGTTTTTTAATAGTACTATAATTTTACTTTTGACGTAGGACTACGTCTTTGTTTTCAATACTGGGGTACAGTTTAAAAAAATATCTATTGCGACCGTCACGAAATGTGGTCAGGTTTTGAGCGTTAATATCTCAGTCGTTTCTCCAAACATTTACTAAATTTTTGCACCAAACGATCGAAAATATTTCTACGCATTGATTTCAACAATGAAAACTATTGATTTTTAACATTAAACTATTTAAAATAACGCAAAGATAAGGTGATATCTTTTAAGGTCGATTTTTCAGAATAAATTTACCAAATACACTGTACTTCCTAGCACAGATTTCATATTTAAGTAACGAACGTCTCCTAGGCAGCTACGAAGGTTATAACGACAATTGTCACCTCTTCTTGAGCTCATTCCAGTTTGAACAAGCGACACGTTCGGTCGTGTTTTTCGCTCGCTCTCTGAAAAGTTTTTTTCGGTTTTTCTCGTACGCTCTTTCGTTTGGTGCGTGGTGCACTGTTCTCTCTCGCGTTGTGTGATACACAGTCCGACCCCGGTATGGCGAAGCCGCCGCGTGTTGACGTCGGCACAAGCTCAGCTGGGAAACGTTCCCGATTGAATTCACCCGATGATGTGCTGTCATCTAAAAAGCTGTTAGCTAACAATCGGTACGCCGTTCTGGAGATCGGCGATACACCGAAAATAGAGAAGAAGGAGAAATTGCCGCCGCTGTTTGTGAAGGGATTCCCTGAAGGCTTGCTCGACAGGGTGTACCACTACATCAACAAGGGCCTACGGTGCACAATCCAGCTCTGCTCGCAGGGCTATAAACTGATGGTTTCGGCGCTTCCCCATTTCAACGCTGTCAAGGAAATCTTGAAGCAGATGAACGTGCAGTACTACACGCACGACATCGAAGCCGACAAACCCTTCAAGGTGGTTTTGCATGGCCTCCCGGAGAAGAAGACGGAGGAACTGGCCGCCGAGTTAAAGGCCAATGGACTGAAACCGGTGCAAATCAATAAAATGCGTCGGCATGATATCTCGAGAAGCTACCGGGATCAGCTCTACCAGGTGCACTTCGAGAAGAACTCGACGTGCATGAAGGACCTTCAGAACGTCAGAGAGCTGTTTCACATCGTCGTGAAGTGGGACCGGTACCAACCTATTCACCGCGACGTAACTCAGTGCCAGAACTGCCTGATGTTCGGGCATGGCACCAAAAATTGCCACATGGCGAAGCGCTGCGTCGATTGCGGCAACCACCACGAAGCCGATGCTTGTGAACGGATGGAGGATGCCGAGCCAGTGTGTGCCAACTGCGGTGCGGCGCACAAAGCGACAAGCAGGGAATGCCCGAAGCGAGCCGAATTTATCGCCATTCGGAAAAAATCGTCAGCCAAAAACCAACCCGGCCATCGACGACGATCTGGTCCGCCTCCGGCCCTCACGACCGAGAACTTTCCCGCTCTCCCAACACGACAAGTGCCACCAAACCGTCCGGTTCCCAGTCGGCCATCGGTTCAACATCGGTTCGCAGCTGCAGCAACCCAACCATCCCAAAGCGATCTTCCAGGACCGTCGTACTCCGGTGCAACATCTGGTGCGATCGATGATTCGATGCTTTCAACGGAGGAAGTCGTCGCAATCCTGACCCAGGCCATCATCATCAAGCGATCCTGCAGGACACGCGGAGAACAAATCCAGGCGATGATTGCGTTCCTCAATGGACCGTGAAATCGTTAATATCGCAAATTGGAACGCTTGCTCGCTGAAGAGCAAAAACATCGGGTTTATTAACTTCCTCAACGACCGGTCCATTGACATCGCAATCATCACCGAGACGCATCTCAAGCCTGAGATCAACGTGTTCCTGCCAGATTTCCGCCTGATCAGACTCGATCGAACCAGTTCCGCCGGAGGGGGTGTCGCCATCGCCCTGCGTACCAACATCAACTGCCAGATGCTTCCGAGTCTGCAGCTCCAATTCGTCGAAGCCATCGGAGTCAAGGTCGAATCCACCGTCGGCCCTATCACCATCATCGCGGCCTATTGTCCCAAACAAGCAAGCACAAACAACGGGACAGATAGGATCTTGCGAAACGACATCATCAACCTCACTCGGAGGTATGGGCAGTTTATTATCGCCGGTGACCTGAACGCAAAACATGAAACCTGGGGAAACGCACGACGAAACAAGAACGGCTCCATCCTACACGACGACCTGGAAGAGGGTCACTACACCATCCTGGGCCCGGATACTCCCACCCGGTTGAGCAGATCCGGGGTCCATGCTACGATAGACATCTTCCTCACCAACATGGGGAACAACATCGGCCAGCCGATCGCTCACCAGGAGCTCAGCTCAGACCACTATCCGGTGGTGGCTGAAGTTGGGTCCTGCGTCAACCGGCATTCGGTAACCAGGCGAAACTACCATTGCGCCAACTGGATCCAGTTCCATCATCAGGTCGACAACACGGTCGATTACGATAGACGCCCCGAATCAACCGACGACATCGATCGGCAACTGCAGTCGATCGAGCAGGCGATCTCCCAGGCCCGGGAGCACCACATTCCGGAAGTAACACAGGTGAGCAACTCTTTACCTATTGATAGTCTCACTAAAAACTTGATCCGTCTTCGAAACACCACTCGCAGACAGTATCAACGTACTGGTCTGCCTGCGTTAAAATCAGAGTGCAATCGTTTGAACAAGATCATTAAGGCCAGAATGGTGGATCTCAGAAACAATAACTTTGCCAACACAATCCGCGCCCTCCCAGATTGTGCTAAGCCGTTCTGGAAAATAACAAAAATTTTAAAAACCAAGCCTAGGCCCATTCCACCGTTGATCCCACAAGACAATAATGACTCTAAGGATCGTTTGATTACTCCCGCTGAGAAGGCTGCTGAGATAGGTCGACATTTTGTCAGCTCACACAATCTTGGACAGAACATCGTCAGTCCTCACGAAGCTGCCGTTAATGAGCATGCGAATAACATCCATCTATATCCCAATGATTTTTCGGAGGAACTAGAAATCACAGCTGACGAACTGTCGACCTATATCAAAACGTCGAAGAACATGAAGGCCCCAGGTTTCGACAAAATTTTGAATTTGGAACTCAAGCACTTGAGTTCCCAATTCTACGAACATCTAGCATTAATATTTAATCAATGCCTTAGACTTAGCTACTTCCCCTCGTGCTGGAAGTCAGCTAAAGTCATACACATCCGGAAGCCTGGGAAAAATCCTTCATGTTCCAAGAGCTATCGACCCATCAGCCTTCTCTCGGGAGTATCAAAACTTTTCGAGAAAGCAATTTACCGTCGGCTCCTTGCATCTACCGACGAACTCAACATTCTGCTTGATGTACAGTTTGGCTTTCGACGCGGTCGATCAACGGTACATCAACTGAATCGAGTCACTAACATCCTCAGGCGAAACAAGTCTGTTTCGAAAACATCTGCCATGGCCCTTCTTGACGTGGAAAAGGCGTTTGACAACGTCTGGCATGATGGTCTGGTGTACAAGCTGCATCGGTTCAATCTTCCAGTCTTCCTGGTGAAGATGGTAAAAAGCTACTTATCAAACAGAACATTCAGTGTTTCGCTGCATGGTGCAGTTTCTGATGCGCATGAGGTTTCCGCCGGTGTTCCGCAGGGAAGCATACTAGGTCCACTTCTGTTTAACCTGTTCACCTCGGACATACCCCCACTTCCTGAAAACGGATCTCTGTCGCTGTTTGCCGATGATACCGCAGTCGTCCACAATGGTAGGGTAGTGAGAGCGATCGTATCGAAACTGCAGCGAAGCCTGAATGTTCTGTTGAAGTATCTCACAGACTGGAAGATCTGCATCAATGCAGCAAAGACCCAGGTCATCCTCTTCCCACACACGAAATCGCCCAGACTTGCTCCGGCTGAGGATGTTAAAATTCGTCTAAACGGCACAACGGTGGATTGGACCAATTCAGCCATCTATCTTGGCGTGACTCTAGATAGCAAGCTGAACTTCAGGGAACAGGTTGACAAGACTGTCACAAAATGTAACGTTCTGTTGAAGCTTATGTACCCATTGCTACACAGAAAGTCTACATTGTCCCTGAAGAACAAGCTTGCTATCTACAAACAGATCATTCTCCCGGTTATCGAGTACGGCATGCCGATCTGGGAGAGCTGCGCTAAAACACACCACCTGAAACTACAGCGGGTTCAAAACAAGTTTCTCAGGATAATCCTGAACACTCCTCCGCGGACGAGAAATACTGAGATCCACCGTCTGGCCAATATTAAAACACTCGAAGATCGTTTTAGTGAGACTATCAATAAGTACAGGACCCGTTGCCTCCTATCAGACCACCAAGTCATCCGGGACTTGGTACCCCACCCCTAGGTTTTTCAAATTGTAGTCATTGTAGTTAGGTAGGTTATCAAATTTTATAATTCAAACCAACCAGTCCCACTAAGGGATATTATGTAAATTAGTATAACCAAACAACGAATCATACCACTTAAGAAGAACACAAGAAGAACAAAGATGAAGAGCCCCTCTGGCTAAGCAGCTGTCTTCTTTGCTGGTGGTTGTTCCTCCTCGCTGGAAGAATCAACACTCGATGAGTCCTGCTTCTTGGCTGCTGCCGGTCGTTTGGCAACAGGCGTCGCTACAACCTTTTTGGGTGCTTTTTCTTCTTCTTCTTGCGAACTGGAATCGTCAGAAGATTCTGCTTTCTTGGCTGCAACGACAGGCTTAGCCGGAGTTTGTTTCTTAACGACAGCTGGTTTAGATTCCTCTTCATCATTTGAACTGCTATCGGAAGATAACTCTGCCTTCTTTACAGGAGCTTTCTTTGCCGCCGGGGTGGCTTTGGCTGGTGCTGCCTTTGAAGGAACCTTAGCTGGGGTCTTGGCTTCTGTTCCGGAATCATCAGAATCCGACTCACTGTCACTGGTGTCGGCCTTCTTTTTTACCAGTACCGGAGTGCTCTTGAATGGCATCTTGGCCTGAACAGGTTTAGCTGCCGCTTTAGGAGTTTCTTCTTCCGATGAATCATCGCTACTGGATTCTTGAGCCTTTTTGGCTGGAGTGGCTTTTGCCGGTGTTTTGGCAACTGCCGGAGTACCCTTTGCCGGAGTCTTGGCCAGAGTTTTAACTGGAGCTTTCTGGTTTTCTTCTTGAGAAGATGATTCTTCACTACTGGATTCTTGTTTCTTTGCCTTGGCCGGGGTCTTAGCAGATATTGGTGTAGCTTTAACGATGGGCTTCTTCGGAACAGTTTCTTCCTCTTCTGAAGAGCTATCTTCAGAGCTGGAAGCCTTCTTGTTGCCATTGCCATTGACTGCTACTTTACCATTTGTTGCAGGTTTTCCATTTGTGGGAATTTTTTTTATCTTGTTCTTCCTCTTCTTCCGAGGAATCTTCTGAGCTAGATTCTGCAGCTGGCTTTGTCAATGTAATCATTTTGGGCGCTGCACAACATTCTCCAAACGTGAAGAACCTTTAACAAGGCCGGGAGATTTGAATTTCTTCTGCTAGTCCCAAACAAGAGCCTTCACTGTTGTCTCACTTGTTGCAGCCATTTTTGTCGAGCAAAAAAATGTAACCGATCGGAAGCAACGTGGGGCATAGAATTATATGCCGATAGATCCCCTAGTGACTTTCTTGTGTTTTTTAGAAACACTAGGGTCTGAATTTTCCAGGCGTCCGGAAAGACGCCCTCGTTCCTTTGCATCAACACCCTGAAAATTTCGGGAGCCAGCTAGAGAGCCGGTTCGGAATACCATCCGGTCCTGGCACTTTGCTCATGCAATGAGTTCGTCGTTCGTCACCGTCGTCTCATCTCCAGTCCCCGTTGTGCCGGTATCAATGCCCACGTGGTCACGGATGTTTGTCTGAGCGCTATGACAGCGTGTGGGATCTGGAATACTGGAACGCTGGTCATGGGACAAGTCTAAGGTGGCGGGGAGCCAGATACTCGGGTCAAGGTTCGAAAAGAGTCCCAAAACGATCATCCACAGTAGCTCTGGTAATTGCTCTGTTGGACCAGAGGGGCAGGTTTTGGCCATTACTACCCTATAGGCGTCACCCCACGGATTCGTATTCAGCCTTCTGACAAAGACCTTCAAAGCAGGCTCGCTTGCTGGCCTTTATCTCCCTCTTTAGCGCGGCTTTTGCAGTGGCTAGCTCCCCTCTACACTCGACTCTATCGGCGTCGGAGCGCGTCGTTTGCATTCTCCGTCTTGCGCGGAGGCATTTTTTTCGGAGCTCGGCGATCGACTCCGTCCACCAATACACCAGCAAATTTTCATTCCTTGGTTTTACTTCCCTCGGCATGTTCGTATTGCACGCTCGTGTAAGTGACATAACGAGTCGTTCACTGCAAGGTTCCTGGGTTACGCGTAAGATTCGTTCCCTCTCAAGCGCCTCTTTAAATGTCTCTTCTTCAAAGTAGGACGTCCTCCATCTGCGGTCGAATGGAGTGGATGCTCCTCCTTCCGCACGCTACCTTGTATTGTGGATAATACAATATCGAACCGCCAAGTGGTTGCTATGGGTGTAGCCATCATTCACCCTCCAATTATTAAGCAGCCCACGACTGCTGAAAGTTACATCGATTATCGACTCCGCTACGATTCTATGGTAAGTACTCTTGGTACCTGCGGTCAGAAGAATCTGGCTCCATATTTTGGCAAGGCTTCTCCCCCACTTAAGCGCGGAGTTGGAGTTTCCCGCTATTATCAACGGGTTTAGGCCAGCTAGCTCCGTTGTCATACGATCGAGCATATTGGAAAACTTATCAATCAACCACCGCCAAGCCTAGCAGCTGCGAAAGAACACTCCATTCACTTTTACAACCGCGAAGACAACCAATCCAGTTCAGAGAGTTGTTTATATAAGAATTAAATTAATATTTCGTTCAGTTTGTGCGCCATTTAATCTACAAAAACGCTACTGTTTGCGGGAGAGCCTCCATGGAAGGCAAGCAGGACAATTCTCCGTCGGTGAAAAATTTCAGCCAAATTTTCGGTGAAAAATAGCCACACAGAATTTCCCTGACATTATAATGCATCACTTGGTTTAACGTAGTCTACGTCAACCGGGCGTGTCTTGTACACAACCCTACTGATTTGTCGTTATGGACTGTCCACTCCTAGCGATCGCAGCAAGCCGTGCTTCTAAACTGACGTGTTTTGTTTTTGCTGCGTCGTTTTCGCGAACAAAAATCAAACAATAATTCTTTATTTAACTCTAACTAACAGTGAAATCATTAAATATAGGTGTGCTTTGGGAAAGTCGTTGTGAATACAATCGATTCCCACCCGAAATGTGTGAGTGTCGGTAGTATTTCCACATTTTTTTTTGGTTTTTTTGTGCTTCGCCCCGCACCCGGAAGAAGAGTTACATCAGCTTAGTCTTGTTTATTAGTGGTAGTATTGTGAAATCCGGACATAAATGATAAAGTTTGAGTGTTTGTCCGCTTTGTCGCGAGTGAATCGATAATTATTTGCAGTTTTGAAGTTCGTTATGGAGTCGCCTCATAGCGGGGATTTGATATTGGCAGTGTGGAGTGAAAAAAGAAGAAGACCAGTGCATGTAGAAAACGGCCATTTGCTTGTCAGAAGCAGCAAACGTTCACCACGTAGTTGTGTAGGTTGCATATCTATCGGGCGGTTTGTCAACGTCTATTTCTGCGCTTATTTTGTCACGAGTGCATGAAGCTTATTACGAATCAACGTCGAGAATGTTCATGTTTACGAATGAACAAGCGAACACACACACACACACACACACACACACACACACACACACACACACACACACACACACACACACACACACACACATATATATATATATATATATATATATATATATATATATATATATATATCTATATACAATATATACATATATATGTATATATATATATACAGCGATTCCACGGAAAAAGAATAGAGTTGAAAAAAAAAGTTGTCCGATTTTGCTCAAAATCGCTTGGTATGTTCTTCATCGAAAATAATAAGACCCGTATTTTTTTATTTTTTTATTTGGGTGACCATGTTCGATATAGGGTTACCAGAAAAATCGACATTTTTCGAAAATTTTTATTTGTGAAAAATCATAACTTCTGAACCGCTGAATCGATTTTAAATACTTTTTTATAAGTAGAAAGATTATTACTTTTTGTTTTTATTAAAAATATTGATTAAAATAATTAATGTACTCAAATTTGCTAAAATGGTCAATATATTTGTTTTTTATGATTTTCAAAATGTTGGACCACAACG
>JASCZW010019139.1:0-14240 GCA_034211315.2 Aedes japonicus
AAAAAAAAAAAAAAAAAAAAAAAAAAAAAAAAAAAAAAAAAAAAAAAAAAAAAAAAAAAAAAAAAAGAAAAAAAAAAAAAAAAAAAAAAAAATAAAAAAAAAAAAAAAAAATTTATATAAATAAAAATAAAAAAAAAAAAAAAAAAAAAAAAAATATAAAAAAATATAAAAAAAAAAAAAAAAAAAAAAAAAAAATTTTTTAATAATTTTTTTTTTTTTTTTTTTTTTTTTTTTTTTTTTTTTTTTTATTTTTTTTTTTTTTTTTTTTTTTTTTTTTTTTTTTTTTTTTTTTTTTTTTTTTTTTTTTTTTTTTTTTTTTTTTTTTTTTTTTTTTTTTTTTTTTTTTTTTTTAAAAAAAAAAAAAAAAAAAAAAAAAAAAAAAAAAAAAAAAAAAAAAAAAAAAAAAAAAAGATGTATAAACAAAAAAAAAAAAAAAAAAAAAAAAAAAAAAAAAAAAAAAAAAAAAAAAAAAAAAAAAAAATTTTTTTTTTTTTTTTTTTTTTTTTTTTTTTTTTTTTTTTTTTTTTTTTTTTTTTTTTTTTTTTTTTTTTTTTTTTTTTTTTTTTTTTTTTTTTTTTTTTTTTTTTTTTTTTTTTTTTTTTTTTTTTTTTTTTTTTTTTTTTTTTTTTTTTTTTTTTTTTTTTTTTTTAAAAAAAAAAAAAAAAAAAAAAAAAAAAAAAAAAAAAAAAAAAAATGTTACGATTTTTAACCAGATGCTGCATATAATGGTGAATATTTTAGAACTTGCACTTGGTCATAAAATAATGCTGGCTATGCTAAGTACACCAGTAGAACTAGAACATCGATCTCGATCCAAGCAGATGTTGTTGATTTATCTGCGTTGACAATTCAAAAATAAATCCAAAATTTTGAGTAACTCCATTTTTTGGCGAACCTGGGTCGAATTCTATTCAATTTCAATTAAGATGACTGCACGACCGTTGATTCTAGCACAATGAGAGAATTCATTAAACTTGGTCTGAGTAACCTCTACATTTACAAAGCTGAGTCACAGATAGCGTACAACTAGTGCGACCATTCCAACTAACAATTAAACCTACAATTAAACCAGCTAATCAATCGAACAATAGTCGAACAACTGTTTTCGCCGCTGAATATCGGCTAGGTGCCAATGGCATGTATTGGGGAAAAATTGACCATCGAATTTCAAAAACGGGTAGTGCTCAAAAGTTTCTGTCTCCTCAAAAAAGTCCCCATGCAAAATTTGAGCTCAATCGGACTTCGTTAAGTGTTGGACCAAAGCGGTCAAAGTTTGACATTTTTGAAACACGAAAAATTTCCCAGGGGGGGCACGTGAAAATTCCGAAATCGATTTTTTGTTTTTGATGCCAAATGTCTTAGAAATGCATGAAACGTCGAGATCTGGTGTTATCGGAAAAAATTTTTGAAAAAAACTGACTTTTTGGGACTTAGAAATTTTTTGAGGTGGAGGAGTGAAATGAATTTGATATGGAGGATTTGAATTCAATTGCTGAGATATCCATGGCAATAGTACTGAAACATGTCTTATATCATCGTTGGCAACTGCTAGTATATTATATGGGATATTTCATTAGGGTGGTTCACTTGTTTTGCATTAGGTGGTCCATTTTATAGAAAAATAAAAATAAGATAATAGTATCAAAACATCTCTTATATAATCGTAAGCCATTATCAATATTAAATATATGATATTTCATTAGGGTGGCTCAGTTATTTTCCATTAGGTCGTTAAGAACAATAAAAAATATTTCCAGCAACTTAAACGCTATTCGCATTACATGCCCGGCGAGGCGAGGCCCGCCCGGTAATATTTTGAATGATTGCTTGGTTTTGTGACGTGAGCATTCTCACCTATGCTGGCACGGCACGCCCAGCACGGGCACATCAGCGTAGTGAGAACAGTCACATACAAAATCCAAGCAATCATTTCAAAATATTACTCTGGCGGGTCTCGCCCCGCGTCGGGCCCGTTGTAATGCGAATAGCGCTTTAACCAGTCAATATTTTTCGTATAGGTTAGAACCATTAAGTTTTCACGTCTATCATCTTTCTCTTCCAGCAGGTAGAAAGAATAGATTGTTTACATACGAAAAAAACAAAAACGTATGAAAACAATCCTATTCTTTCTACGTGCTTGAAAGAGAAAGATGATAGACGTCAGAAAGCTTAATGATTTCTCACAAAACTTTTCAATATTACCTATCTTACAATGAGAAATTCGCTTCTTTCGTTCTTTTTCATTAATTAGTGCATCAATATAATAATTTCAACCGATTTCTATCCACAGACTGTAAGATTAGCGTACGGACTACCAAAGAGAATTATTTACTAGAGACGCTCTCTTTGTGGTCCTTTGGAAACTTTTGCGAGACTTACATTCTGGAATGCGACGCTTCTTTAAGGTGAAACAGATCGGTGCCCTCGTCCAATACTAATCTTAGAGATTAAGCATTGTGCATCAGTGAGTTTCTTATTTCTGTTTTGCACCGTCGTTGCAAGCTAAGATTAAAAATTTCAGAGTTATCTATCCTACATTTACCGAATATTGTAGAGTGGAAGTCTTCGACTGCAACCTAATTAACAATTTTGACCGAGTAAACGTTTATTCAGCTGTTTATATGAGAAAGAAGAGTTTAGTCAGCTAAAATTGTTTGTTGGACCCCTAAGATGGGGAACTATCTCATTAATACGGTATTTGCAGATATAACTAACTCTTTCAATGGTTGTGACAAAAGACACGTAACGAAAGGGAGGGAACGGTATTGTGATATTTCCAAAATTCATGTTGCTAGGTTTTTGGTACATTGCATCGCATATATTTTCTTAAATTACATCTGATTTTTTTGAACTTTTATACATTGTTCGATGTTCTTCAACTAAGTGCAAATAAACTGTTTCTGATCTTCATCCGTTGACAATTTCGAATTATATGTTTTGATTAATGCAATACCTGTTCTGCATTGTCATTTACTACTTCCAAGCTTTTAATTCGTTTAATGGCATTTTCATATTCTTGTTTGTTATTCCACTGCGTAATATCAGTTTCCAACAATGATTCCGGAATCTCTAGAGCACATAACAAGTTTTTAGTATGCTGACTGCCTTGAACAAATGAGTGCAGCTGTAGTGTTGAAACGTCGTTTGATTCGACTATGGATTTAGCACACACATTTGTTTTGTTAGCTGAAAATAAAAATATTGTTAGAAATATAATGTTCTGCGTACATCGAATTGAACAAAATAATTACCTGATGTATGTAAGGCTTCAATATATTTTTTTATCTGCGATATCCAACGTTTCATCAAATAAACACAATCCGATGAGATTGCTATCCAAATACTGCAGATGTTTCAAGAACCCTTTATATACTGCTTTGGCAACTTCTTCGTCAACAGCTTCGTAGATTTTAAGCGATTTTATCAAATTAAGGTCATTGTTTGCAGACATTGCAGCACACGTAGACAGAAACCAGTTTTTCAAATATACTTTTACAATGAATACATTAAATCGTGCTAACTGTTGTTGAGTTGCCTTAGGTAACGCAAAAGTGTGTCGGTAAAGGAACATTTTTAGTGAATAAATAATTTTTGCCATCCATCTTGCATTATGGAAAGCACCAGGAGCTCTAATTTTAAAATGTTCTTTAATTTTTCCACCCAAAAATATAAGCGTAAGCTGAATAACTTCACGATAATCTTCGCGGTGATGTTGTTCTTTAATTGTCGCTCAAAAAAATTCAAGAGATCCACCTTCTCGTTGGCTGTTATTGATGATTTAACGAATACATCATTAACACCAGAATGGTATGAGCTCTTTCTAAACGGTAGCTATTCCGTCTGAAACCGCTTAAAAATCTCAACATTTGGAGATTGTGCAGTTTCAAATTGTAGTGCCTTGAATGCCTTGCCAACTAACAGCTCGTGTATGTGATGTCTACAGGGAAGTCCAATCAGCTGTCTTTTAAACATTTTGTCAAGATGTTGACACGCTCCTTTCTTTCGACCAGTGTTTGACGCAGTGGTATCAAATGATGTAAACATAACCCTAAAACACGGAATAACGGTATAATTTAAAAATTATCAATAATAATATTGAAACTAATAGAAATTACCTGTCTTCAAGATCCCAATCGACAACTGCATTGTACACCGCTTCTGCTTGTTCTATTCCTGTTGAATTTTGATGGGAGGAACAGCTAACAGCTTACGGATGCCTTCACCAGATACAACTATAGCCAATCGTTCAGTTTTGGGGTGGCTTTAGACGACAATATACTAGGAAGCAGTTTTGAATCCCAATGAACTGTTAAGTTAACCTGTGGCTTAAATGTTGCTCTCAGCTCGTTCTGCTTTTGCACACGAATTTCTTTTCTTGAATTCTAATGGACTCTTTGTTTAACACTAATGTTGAAACGTCGTGCCCCAATGATTTCGCTATAGATGATATTAGAAATACCGCATTTCGATCACTCACTTTGCAGCGGTCCAAAGCAGCAGCCACATCGACAGTAATGACATTTTTTAATGGTGATTTAGAAGTTGAAGACGATTTGGAAGGACCTAGAAGAAAATTTAAGAATCAATCGTTTGTTAACCACGAAAAACATTTTAAAACATATTTGAAATTAATTCAATTTACACTACCCGGTATCTGAAAATCTTCGCCGATAGTACTGATAGAAGGAACGGACTCACTCTGGGTTTGAGATGAGGACTCGAAATCACTAGCAGTTAAATTTTTTCTTTCCTGTAGACTTGCTTCTTCCTGCTCACTTGTTCGTGGATTAGTCTCTGTTGTCGCCTCTGCTGTTTCTTCCTCCTCAAAATCACTACACGAGATAGTTGCTGTTGGAAAAGACTCACTTGTTGTTGGAAGAGTTAGTTCTCGTTGTTCTTGCAATACCGATATGCTTTTCTTTCTACTTTATTCTTCGGTTTATACCTCTTCCCGATATCGAAAAGGTTCTGCAATGAATCAGAGAAATCCTTTCTCTTCTCAATTTCTCTCGCCGACATTCTTAGCTTGCGCTTCTGCAAGATTTTCCAAGTTTCGTAGTACCGCAAGATTTTATGTTGCACTGTCCTGTCGTCGAGCAAATGGTTCAAATGCTTTTATTCCATGATACTTTCAAAGCTTGTATTGTTAATTGTGCACTTGGTTTAGTCTTTTGCTTCTCTGCTCGCAAATGAAACATGAATTTCCGGAAAACTTCGTTGTATGTAGTGCCAAATTCTGAAGATTCGGGAACAAAGGTAGGTATTTTCCAACTAGCCGAATATCCTCCATTTTGAAAAACAAAAACTGTTGACTAGACCGCGGTTCCTCGTTCAAATATAAAAATACTGAATGAGTAAAACTAAAAATAACAATTCCTTATATACCAAATGTGTGGCCATTTCATTACCTACTCAGTCTTTCAAAACTGCTCGCTTGGGACGTATTCGTTGCCTACGGGTAGCTTATATTTTGTTTGGGTAGATAACACTTCAGAACAAAAGCATTCGAAGCAGACGTTGTCACTACCGAAGCGCGTATACCACAGCAAGCGGCAGGTAACGTACTTTTGTTTTGATCCCTATAACGTACCTACTTGTGTTTCTCGGAAATGAAGCAGTCCAAGGCCAAGAACCTCTTTAGAAAAGATAAACAAAAACTTTTGTTGCACGTCGTAGTCGCCTATCAAGCTATTGTAATAATTTGGGTACATCAAAAATCGTTTTTTTCCTTATTTTTGTCCATATTTTGGTAACGGCACATTTTTGTTAACTATTAAAAAAACATAATAAAAATATCTTAACGAAGTGTAGTATGCCAAAAAGAATCATGGTTTCAAACTATACAAAAAATATTGACTGGTAAATTTGCTGGAAATATTTTGTTGCTTTTAATTTCCAACTCAAAGGACCACCCTAATGGAAAATAAATGAACCATCCTAATGAAATATCATATATTTAATATTGATAATGGCTTACGATTATATAAGAGATGTTTTGATACTATTATCTTTATTTTTTATTTTTCTATAAAATGGACCACCCTAATGCAAAACAAGTGAACCACTTTAATGAAATATCACATATAATATGCTAGCAGTTGCCAACGATGATATAAGACATGTTTCAGTACTATTGCCATGGATATCTCAGCAATTGAATTCAAATCCTCCATATCAAATTCATTTCACTCCTCCACCTCAAAAATTTCTAAGTCCCAAAAAGTCAATTTTTTTCAAAATTTTTTTCGAGATAACACCAGATCTCGACGTTTCATGCATTTCTAAGACATTTGGCATCAAAAACAAAAAATCGATTTCGGAATTTTCACGTACCCCCCTTGGGAAATTTTTCGTGTTTCAAAAAAGTCAAACTTTGACCGCTTTGGTCCAACACTTAACGAAGTCCGATTGAGCTCAAATTTGCATGGGGACTTTTTTTGAGGAGACGAAACTTTTGAGCAGTACCCGTTTTTGAAATTCGAAAAGTCGATTTTTTTTTGGCACCCTAATGTCTATATATGGGGATTTTTATTAACGAAAATCGAATTTAATGTTAGATGACGTAAATGATTATCTTTTAAAACCAATTGTCGGTGATTAGGAAACACTTCGTACTTCGTTTTATAAAAGTACAGATATGGTGCTAAATCAAGTAAATCACGTAAAAAATCAAAATGACTGGTATTTGGGTTTATTGTTTACAAACATGAGCGATGACTTATGCGTTGCTGAATTACCAGCTCCAAATTGAAAAAATGAAGTATTTCACACTGTTATTGAATACTCTATATTCGTGCATGGTAAATTCGCAATGACAAGGAGCAAAATCTAGCGAATAGGGTGGATGCTGCAACAATTCACTGATTTTCGCACTGGTTTTCTGAGCGGTGTGAGTAGGTTCATTGTCTTGATGAAAAATGATTTGTTTTCTTCTGTAAAACAGATCTTTTTCACAATTTTTTTCATCCAACTGGTCCACGATTAGCACCTTCTTTGCCGATTTCTGGACACAATCATGGCGGTAGACCTAAGTCTCATCCATAGTGATGAATCGACGCAGAAAATTCTGTTTATCCTTTTGAAATTGCTCTAAATGTTTCTCAGAAAGTCGCATTCGAGTGTTTTTGTTGCATTGCTAGCAAATGCGGCACCCATTCGGCACACAGTTTTTACTTAAAACTTCAGTCAATAATATACCATGTAGTTCCATATGAAATGCCTATGGTGTCAGCTTTCACATCCACAGTCGATCGATGATCTTCCAAAACCATTATCCTGGATTTTCGCTATGATTTCTGGTGTTGATGCCCTTTTTGTACGCCCTGAGCGTGGATTGTCTTCAACGCTTGTACGGCCACGGGTAAACTCCAAAACCCATAGGTGAACGGTTGTAAATGAAAGAGACGACTTCTTTAATACTTTCACCATCTTTGCATGGATCTCAGTAGCCGGTAAACCTTCCAAAACAAATAATTTAATCACTGCACTATCTTCGTATTTTTACATTGTTTAAAAAAACACTGACACGTCAACTTCAAATGGATTGTAAACAAAGAATGAAATTTTGAGTACGTTTTTATTAAAATTTAATATTAAAATGGCGTAGCAATTTTGGTTTCTCTACTGCTACATAGATGTCGCTTTCAAAACTTTTTGTCTAACCTAGTATTGGTCTACTATAACTTTTAGTCTGGAAAACAGAAAACAAAAAGCTCATGGAGCAATCAAAAGGAATAGAACTAACGAATATCTTTTTACATATCTTGTAATATGCGATCAATTGAACTTTTAAATGAAACATGCATACACCGAGGACAACGCACGTGTGGAAAATAACATCAAGTCAGATCCTAAACCCTTACGCTTGCTAAAGAGATACAAAAATCTAAAAATTTCCTATCAACAATGCCTTTGGATAACAGGACTGGTTGCACGCAATATGAGAATAGTAATTTATTTGCTATTTTTTTCCAAACTTTTATGCATCTCATGATGAAACAGAATACGATTATCAATATTTTTCATACCCTCCTGATGCAATGAAAGACATATCAGTATATAATGTATCTCTTCAGGAAATTTTACGTGGCCTAGAAAATTTGGATACTTCAAAGAGGGCTGGGTCTGATGGTTAAGCACTAGGCTGATGTAAATTTCGAAATTTTTGCTCCCCTAACCTTAATCGTGGCCAATTTGGGTCCTGATATCCCCCAAACAAATTGAACACGTTTGGTTTTAATTTGGCTTAGCACACGCTATTCAAAGTTTGTATGGGAATTAGTATGAAGAATCTCAAACTTACATTTCCAGATTCCTAACATCTTGATATTATGTCCTTAAACCAAATCTAATAAAGATTCATATAGTGTAAGTTGTCAACTATCAAAATGCCGAAGATACCTGGCATGTAAATTTAATACAAAAATAGTTAATTTAATAGTTAATACTTAATAGTTAATAGTTAATTTAACTCACGAGCGGAAGGACCGATCGGCGTGAAATTTTGTATGCAGAGATTTTTGGGGCCGGAAAATAATCTTATGATGGTTTGAGACCCCTTCCTTCACTGGAAAGGGGGGCTCCCATACAAATGAAACACAATATTCTGCATAACTCAGGAACTAATGAAGCAAACGGAACAAAATTTAGCATGTGGTGGATTTTGAAGACAAAAAATTGTTCTATGCTGATTTGAGACCCCTCCCCTTTCTGAAAGGGGGGGATTTTATTCAAATGAAACGCAAATCCTTGCATAACTTGATAACTAATAAGAGAAATGGAACCAAATTTCGCATGTGGAAGTTTGTGAAGGAGGGAAATGTTTCTATGGTGAGTTGAGACTCTTCCGTCATATGAGGAGGAAAGGGGGGAGAGGGTGCTCGCAAACAAATGGAACCCAAATTTCTGCATAACTCGAGAAATAATCAAGCAAATGGAACCAAATTTGGAATGGACGAGTTTTTTAAGGCATGAAATGTGTTTATGGTGGTTCAAAGCCCCTCCTCCCTCTAAAAAGGGGGGCTCTCATACAAATGGATCAAATTTTAACTAAACATGAGAACTATACCTACTGCTTTGCAAATTTGTATTCAGTGGTTTTTGGGTCCGGGAAAGCATCTTATGATATTTCGAGAGCCCTCCCGCTTGTAGAAAGGGTGGGATCACATGCAAATGAAAAACAAATTCCTGCATAACTCGAAAACTAATCAAGCAAATGCAACCAAAATTGGTATGGGTAAGTTTTTGGCAAGAAATGTTTTTGTGGTAATTTAAGACCTCTCCTCACTCTGAAAAGGGGGGCTACCATACATACGAAACACATATTTAAACCAAACATGAGAACTATCCCTACCGCTATGCAAATTTGTATGCAGGAGTTTTTGGGTCAGCGAAAGGATCTTATTATAGTTTGACACCCCTCCCGCCTTAAGATAGGGGGGCTCCCATGCAAATGAAAAACTTTTTCCTGCATAACTCAAGAACTAAGCAAACAAATGGAACCAAATATGGCATGTGGAGGTTTTGTAGGCAAGAAATGTTTCTACGGTGGTTTGAGACCCCAAACAAAAGAAACCCAATTTAGCATGTGTGAGGTTTTAAAGGCAAGAAAGGTTTCTATGATGGTTTTAGATTCCTCTTCGCCCTGAAAGGGGGGGCTCCTATACAAATGAAATTCAATATTCTGTATAACTCGAGAACTAATCAAGCAAATTGAACCAAATCTGGCATGTGGACATTCTGAAGAGGGAGGGGGGGGGGGGGGTGCAAGTAACACACAAAACATCTTTTTAGAATGATTTATAATTGTTTGTTTTATAAATGTATTATAAACGTATTGCAAAACTTGTCAAGTTAGAAGCGGTTTGTATTTCTCGTATTCTATATATCACTCTGACAAACGGTCGAGCTAAAAATAATTTTTCAAATGCTGCAAGTGATTGATACTTTATTATTGTTCTTGAAAACATGGCTCCATACATTTATAAAACGACAAGATTGTATGGGCAGTTCCATATATTGTTGAAATTACATTACACCAACCATGTTTTGCAAAACGTGTTCATTTTTCTCGTTACGATGAATTTGTTGTATAAGATCGTCGTTTCACTGTCATATCAGGAAGCATATCATAGATACTCAGAGTAAACTTCTCAACCATCTGAGTTGTCTTAGAAGTCAAAGAAGCTACAAACCTATCACGCCAAGGGCTAGTGTTCAAATCCCACGCATGGCGATGTTATATTTTTGTATGTGGAGAATTTTTTTTCCAATTTTTTGGTTCATAAGGCTTCACTTTTTGAGCTTTTTGCGTCATATTAAAGTACGATATTAAGTATTATACACCTCAATTTATAACCTGTTTCTGTCATATAACAGTACTTTCAACTTGTTTAAAACAAGCTGTGTTGCTTGGGGGGGGGGGCTCCCATACAAATGAGACACAAATTGCATATGCATAACTCGAGAACTAATAGAGCAAATGGAATCAAATTCCAAAAGTAGCGGCCGTATCAGGACTGTGTTCTCTCGAGATGGTACTATTTACGTGAAGCCGAACAAGGACGTTGCTGCTTAACCTATCTTGGATGTTGGTCAACTGACGAAGTATGGATTCAACCTAAATTAACCTTTTCTTGCAATTTCTCTACCTGCCTAGTTTGATTCTTGATTCCTATCATTCAATCCTATGATTATTCCTCTCCTAAAAGTTGAAATTCGAAACCCTTCTAATTTTTCTAATTCCTTCCATGCTTTTTTCCGTGATTCCATTCCATGAGTTTATCCTTGTTACCTTCCCTCCTAAAAGTTATCTGCTGTTACTGCTGCTGTTGGAGACCGTTTCGGTAAGACAACCTGTGGGAGATTAGTGAAGATCGAGACTGCTGCTGGGGCTGACGTTGGTTGCTGCTGTTGCTGGATGCAGATGTTATGTTGCTGCTGTATTTGAATTTCATAACTTTAATATTTATCTATTTTTCATTGAATTCACGATCTGTTACCACTTTCTTAGTAATGTTTAGAAATGAGTTCCATTATTATGTTTTATAGTTCGTTCATTGACTTGTTGCCACTCCCAAACTCTATTTCTCTCCATATTTGCTGGTTCATGTGTTCTCGATTGAACTTGCTGCTAGCCGATGATGCCGGGTAGTCAATCAAGAAATGCACGTACGAGTATAGGTTTTGCTGACATACCAAGGACTTGAATGAATGTTATGAATGTTTTTCTTCCTGATGATCTCATTAATGTGTGTCACATGAATGTTCAAAGTTTGTGCGCTCGTCAGTTGAGTAAACTTGATGAATTCAAGTCTTGCTTCTCTCATAGCAAGCTGGATATAATTTGTGTAACTGAAACATGGCTACGTGATAGTATTCCCGATAGTACCGTTAGTGTTGAAGGTTATTCGATTTTACGAAATGATCGAAAGTATGGACGAGGGGGAGGAATATGTATATATTACAAAGGTGGTATCAAATGCAAAGTAATTGCGGCTTCAGAACTGGTAACGGCAGATTTGAATCGCACTGAATATTTATTCGTTGAAGTTAATGTTAACCATGATGAATTTCTTCTGGGTGTGGTGTATTGCCCTCCGGGAGTCGATTGTTCAAGTACGCTAGATCGATTGCTGGCTGATTTATCATTAAATTTTGCGAACATTGTTTTATTAGGTGATTTCAATACAGATTTAAGGAATAATTGCTCGAAAACCTCTCGTTTTTGTTATGCCTTGGAAAATTTCGGATTATTTTGCGTCAACAGCGAGCCCACTCATTTTTATAACGGTGGTAGCTCGTTGATTGATCTGTTGTTAACTAATAATGATAATTTCATTCGTAACTTTAATTAAGTAGCAGCCCCGGGTTTTTATCAGCACGACATTATTTTTTCATCGTTCAATATAAGCCGGATTAGAACTGAGCGTCCGAGACAATTCAGAGACTATAATCAAATAGATTATTCTCTACTCCAAAACACCCTCGAACATTTTGATTGGACGTTACTATATAGTATCACTGATTCAGACTTGGCTCTCGACTTCTTCAATAATACCGTAATTGAACTTTATGAAAACTTTGTCCCATTGCGTGCTCCTAGCCTCAGGTCAAATGCTCCATGGTTTAACAATGATATTTTAAATGTTATGATTGAAAGGAATGTAGCATATCGCCAATGGACTTGCACTAAAAGTGAACTTGATCGAAACCAGTATAAAAGGCTTCGAAATCGAGTTACTGGTTTGATTAATAAAGCAAAATCTGATTACCTCTCCACTAATCTGGTATCAGCGTCCTCTAACAAGGAAATGTGGAAAAGGCTAAAGAAGCTCAATATTACTGCTTCAAACGACGATGTTGAATTCAATAGTACTGGTGATGAAATTAGTACTTATTTTTTACTGGTGATGAAATTAGTACTTATTTTGGCAATAACTTTACACGGGATTCATGCCTCTAGCTGATATCGCCTCTAAGCTCAAGTGGTTTCAGTTTTTCACCTTGTACTGAGTTAGAAGTTTCTTCAGTAATCCTTTCTATTCAGTCAAATGCAGTTGGTTTGAATGGTGTGGATTTAAAGTTTATAAAGATTATCCTTCCCTTCATAATTGTTCCTATTAATTATATGTTCAACCTGTTTATATCCACCAGTAAGTTTCCTCGTGCTTGGAAAACTGCCAAGGTTATTCCAATACATAAAAGACCTCACAATAATACCTTGGAGAACCTACGTCCAATCAGCATTTTATGTTCTCTTTCGAAGGCGTTAGAAAATCCAAATTCAAGATTATGTGCAACAATTTGACCTTCTTAGCCCGCACCAGTCTGGATTCAGATCAAGGCACAGCACAACTTCTTCATTACTTAAGGTTCATGATGATATCCATCAGGCAATAGATAAGAAAGGTGTAGCATTTCTGCTTCTCATCGACTTTTCTAAAGCTTTTGACAGGGTCTCACATGTAAAACTCTTAAATAAATTATCATACAAATTTAACTTTCATCGTGATGCGGTAACACTGATAAAATCCTATCCAAGCTCACGCACGCAAGTGGTAGAGGCAAATGGTATTTTGACCAACCCTATCAGTATCCTTTCAGGTGTACCCCAAGGGTCCGTTTTAGGTCCACTGCTGTTTTCATTATTTATAAACGATCTCCCAGCGGTTTTGAAATTTTGTCTAATACACATGTTTGCTGATGATGTGCAGCTTTACATCTGTTCAACAATCACCAATTTTGATAATTTGGCACAGTTAATCAACTCCGATCTTGAACGTGTTCAAAAGTGGTCTGAAAATAATCTACTTTCCATCAATTCATCTAAAACCAAAGCAATGTATATTTCAAGACAACAAACTCGTCCACTTTTGCCAAATTTGTTCATTAACGATGAGGTCATCCAATATGTGGAGAAAGTATGTAATCTCGGAATTATTTTCCAAAGCAACCTTGAATGGACTTGAACCAAACAGCTTCAATGCTCTCCATACCTACCAAAATCAAGCTATTTAAATCGCTTTTGTTGCCTCATATGTCATATGGTCTGGAACTAGTTTTGAACGCATCAGCCGCTGATTATGATCGCATGAGAGTTTTTTTAAATCATTGTGTACGTTGGGTGTTCAATTTAAACAGATATTCCAGAGTAACGCACTTACAGCGACAACTCTTAGGATGTCCGTTTTATGACTTTTTCAAATTACGTTGCTATGTAACATTGTTCAAAATTATTCATCAAGGACCGCAATATCTTGCTGATAAGCTACAACCTTTTAGAAGCAACCGTGTACAACACTTTATTTCATCGCAGCATTGCTCATCACGCTATGCCAATACCTGGCATAGTTGCCGCGGTCACTTATCAATATGCAATCTAGATACTTGGTAAGAACCTCTGTATATATCTTCCGAGCACGTGTTTTGGATATTCGGTTCCGTTTCAGTATCCGGTTTGACTGCTTGATGGCACAATAAGAACGATAGTTTTTGTTTAGATGGATCCTCCAGACTTAAAATAGTCAAATCAAACAATTTCACATTTTTTAAACCTTACTACGTAGGAAAGTGGGTGTCTAAAACTTATTTCCTTTTTTCGGTTTCTATCGATCACAACGTTTTCAAATCTTAATAATTCGTAACAAAACTTCTACCAAGAGGAGAGCTTCCCAAACCATCTGTAGTCAAACCATTCGTGCTCTGTAAAATGAAATAAGTAGTGTGTTTAAATTTTATAT
>JASCZW010019140.1:0-14237 GCA_034211315.2 Aedes japonicus
TGCCAGCAAAGGTTAAAAATTGAGCTTCGTGTTGCCGGTTTATTAAATTAAAAAAAAAATCAGATGCTTAACCAGAAACCATATATAATTGTAAAAACAGTTAACAGCTATGAAACAATTTTACAAACTTCACAAATTCAAAATCAAAATTAGACTTTTATGAATGCTTGGAAAAAAGTCCTCTCTGTTCCACTAGAATCGGCCAGTTTTATTGTTCTTCATGACCTTCTAGAACTTGTTAGAGAGGTTCCCAAAAAGTAAAGATCTTTTCCCTGCTTCATACAGTCACTTTAACGAATGCTTTGTGCTATTTTTGAAGTCTTCTCGATGGATCCGAAAATATAATTAAAGGTCATCAAAATGAATAAGTTCTTGGTTCTTCTGGAAAGGTATTTGAAAAAATTGCGAAAAACCCAGAATCAGATCTTGCAGACTCATTTACATATGACACCAGTATTGATGCCGCGGTATTAATGTCTCCCAAAAAGGCAATCGGCTTCAAAATATTTTTGTAGCTTTTAATAAGCCGATTCAATTTTCTATAGATAACATGTTTTTTATTTCAAATTTGTCAACAAAATTTTATTCAGGAGATTTTTAGAACTTAATAAGATGTAACTTTCGACCTTTTACCGTTAGCGAGTTATTTATGATTTTCTTATAATTTAATTATAATTATAATTAGAAATAATTTTTCTGACTGCCCCCACCAAAGAGATCTGCATTTGAAAAAGCCCTGTTTATTTACAAAAACCATAATAACTTTTGTTTGACATACGATAGCGACAATTTCAACATCCCAAAACTTATATCTATAATTGTTCTAGAAAAAATGGCAAGACAACTTTGCTCAAAAATTTGCTATAAAAAGTTAGAGCAAAATAACTGATTTTTATAGGGCCACCCTAAGCTACGTAGGAAAAGTTGCTCAAATTCGGTCATTTCAAAAGCTACAGAAAAATTTATTCAAGATAAGTTACTTAAAATTGTCTCATCTACAACTTCTCTGAAGTATATATGCCCTGATTTCTGCAAATAAAACAGTTAGATTTTTTATTCCTCTGAAAACAAGGACCACCCTAATTTTCATTCACACCAAAAGACGAAACTTGTTATTAGAAAAAACTTTGTAGAAGACAATTTTGCTTTAAAACTTCAAATTCAGACTGAAAATGTATTTTCCAGCTAAATTCGCATTCTGGACCACTGTGCAATGAGACATCTATTACAATGGTTTGGATTTTCAAGAACGATACCCTACGAAAGATCACTAGTTCAAATTTATTCTCAAGCTTTTGTTTCTCTTTTTCTACAATCACCTAATATGTTTCAAAGTCAGATAGACAGCTTTATGACTTCATAGGTTGCTGTCAGATGTCTATCTACCTATGACAAATATTTGGCCTCTGTAGAAGTAGTGTAGTACAAGCTTAAGCCTAGGTTAGGTTCCCGCTTTTTCGGATGTTTAAGATGACCTAATGGTGGTCAATTCATAATTTAGAAGTCAAGGTGTATTCTAATGATTTTTTTTAAAATGAACATTTTTGAAAGTTTAAAAAGACAATGCTTCAGGACCAGATTCATAAATTGACCACACTTAACTATGAATATTTCTGAAAATTAGCCATGTGCTAATAGGGTAGATGAACAAATTTTGGCGCATGAAATTATGCCATAACCGGAGCACGCCATAATAAGAAACTGGAGCCATAACTGATACGCTCATCATAGTTACTTTTTCTTCTAAAGATTTTATTAAAAATTCCGAATTATCCAATAGTCCCTCGGTGGTTCATTTATAAGTTCATATGAAAAACATGATTTACCATATTAGAATGTCACGATGCCTTCAAGTTCACGTTACGTATGCGTTGAATCAGGCTGAACGTCAATTTGCGGACAGTTCAAGGCAAATTGACGTTCAGCATCAAATAAGGTGGATACAACAGCGGTATACAACATGGAAGGTGTAAGACGTAGAGCCCGATAGTTCGCATTTGGAAAATCGAAAGCTTAATCAAATAGTTTTCCTGTGTTTTGTAGACGATGAACTTGAAAAAGAAATAAAGATTGATCAATTATATAATAAGCTAATCAGTGTGCACCTGTATGAACACAGTCATGAGTTCGACCAATTTTTGACTGTTACACCCTTTAAAACTAGGAAACATTCCAATAAGAACATTCATAGATAACGTTGTCAGAAGGATTTCGGAAAAAGGTTCTATTTAAACTTCAAATGCTGGGCAAAGAGCTAGCCGAACCCATAAAGACTATGCCGATCTCGTCACTAAGTCTAGAACAAAATTAACCTTTTTTTTCCTAAAGGAACCCACCCATGGCAGGGGTCTAGGAGAAGATGATTCGAACAATACTTGATCGATCCACCTTGCTCGTTGCGCACCTCTTCTACTTGTGCCCGTAGGATCGTACCCGAGAACAATTTTTAATGGACTGTCGTCTAACATTCTTACGACATGCCCAGCCCACCGTAGTCCACCGATTGTAGCGGTGTGAAGGATACCCGCAGGCATAAAATAGATCCTACTGTGATCCCTAGCCTCTTGTCCAGTAGCTGTTATCCATACCTCCCTGTGGTGACGATTGGGGTATGAACAACCATACAGGGTGGCCACAGACTCGGGAAAATCGGGAAATGCGGGAAAAATGCGGGAATCCAAAATCATCGGGAAATATGCGGGGAAAATGCGGGAATTTCAAAAGTCATCGGGAATTTTTGTCATATGGAAGGAACCATACTCACACCTTTTTCAAATGATTTGAGTAGCGTTTTTGTCATTTACTCGGTCCACCGATCTCATTGTTCAGCCTGTTCAAAACGTACCGCTTAGAGCATCTTCAGCGGTGGTCTATTTTAACATCTTTATAGTTAATTTGCATCAGCAAACTTAAAAAACCCAGCTAAAACAGACCAACTTTGTGTTCCCCGCACCGGTGTAGTATTTCTTGTTGTTAAACCCACCTACACCTATCATCTTGTCAATCTTACAATATCCAGAGATCAGAAGTTTTGTTTTTTTCAGAGACCGAGGATTTTTCGCAAACTTTTTACCACCGCCAACAAGAAGCTCTTTCTGCGAAGTTTCAACATGCCAAGGGATATGATCGTAGACATTATGCGACAACTACAGTCAACTGATGACTTTTTCCAGCTGTTGCGATCAAAAAGCTTCTCAGAACTCCAGGAAATTCTCACAAAGATCATGGAACTCCCCCAAAGATCAGGAAACTTTCCAAAAGGTCAGCAAACATCTCAGACGTTCAGAAAACGTCTCAGAAATTCAGAAAAATTTCTCAGAAGTTCAGGGAACTTTCCAGAAGCTCGAAACTCCCGGATGCTCTAGTTCTCTCTAGTAAAAGCTCTCTAATCCAGCAATTCAGGAAATTTCTCAGTAGTCCTGCGATGTTCCAAGAATTTCAAAAAACTTCCCCCAAGATCGGGGAACTTTCCAGAATTTCAAAAAAACGTCCCAGATAAACAGGAAACTAGATTTTTTGAGCATTCGAAAAGTTTAGGAAACTTACAAAGGATTCAAAGGATTCAAAGGATTTTTCCATAAGTTCGGGGAGCTTCCTAGAACTTTAGGGATCTTTCCAGGTGATCGAGAGACTTTCCAATCGTTCCGAAAACATCCCAAAAGTTCAGGGTATTTAAGTTTTAAGAAGAACCTAAACTTCTTACCACTCGATATTTTTTCGAACCCAACCAAAACAAGAATAAAGAAACCAACACAATCTTGGAGATCATAAAAAGATCTTGTACGGTTTAACAACCTCTCGGTAATGCTAACTTTCCCACAGAAATTCCACGGCTTCCAAAATTATTTTTTTCAATTTCTCGTAAGTTGTATAAATATGTGTGATATTCTGCTTTTTATCACAGAATATGTACCTGTTGGAAGTTAAAACAACTTCTGGGAAGCGAAATCTAATTTTCTAAGTTCCCGTCATTCCCAGAAAGTTGTTCCTATTCCATGGATGATCTGCAAACTTTTTGGAAGTTCATCCAAGTTTTCAGAAACGTTAATAATTTTTTGGCAATTCAATGAACTTCTCTAAAGTTCCACCATTTCTCTTCTCGAAAGACAGCGAGCAAACTTCATGATTATCTGGAAACTTCCAATTATTTTATTCAACTGCCGAGAAGTTTGATCAACTTCTGGCATGTTCATTATAGATATTTCTGCTCAATCTTCATAGATATTCCGAAGTTCATTAAATTAAATTTTTAAAGAGTGCGTTCAGTAAGAAACTTAGAAGTTTATATAATTTCTGAAATGATGCAAAATAGATCCGGTATAAAACAAAATTTACGAACACCAGCGATGCAGCGATGTTTTTGCGTTTGGTCTAAACAAATAAATCCAAACCACGATTTGAACCACCGTTGAAGATGCCTTTAGATCTGGCTACATGGCTGTAACAGATGAGGCCAAAAATGAACTTATCTTTCATGTGGTGGCGAATGTGTTTGAAGTTTGGCGAATTGCGTTTGTAAGGGTGTTAATGGTGAAAGAAGAATTTGGGCAGCTGTGCTCAATTTCGTCTGACGTTGTTTGCCGGATTCCAGAGAAAAGAAAATGGTTTGGACAAATTTTGGCTAGAACCAAGGAGCTACCAAATTTCACAACATTTGTTGAAAATTACCTCATCCTGTCACACAAAAAGGTGTATTTTAAATAAATAAAATAAGTGTCTGGTGGTAAACCAAACTGGAAAAAGTTGGGGAGCTCAGAGATTTAGCTACGAGTAATTTATATTAACTCATCTTAACAGTCGGGAAAATAAGGCAAAAATGCGGGAAAAATTCGGGAAAAATGCGGGAATTTTTATATTAAGATTGTGTGGCCACCCTGACCATAGGAAAGACCAACCCCGATGGGACCTTGGTCATATGCTCTTCGAAGGGTGCAGTCTATCCGAGCGTCTATTCTCCATGTCTAGGCTGTCTCAAAACAACGTCTGTTCTCCATCTTACCAGCGGCTAAAGCCCGATTCAAAGTAAATTTAGACGCATTTAAGTGATCATTACTCAAGAATTAAACAACATACACGGATGATCAAAACGTCAAACAAAAGGGTATTTATTCAGCTTTTTTAAACGATATATAACAAGTTATTACATTTCACCGTTTCGAACGAACTGTCGCACTTTAATTGTGATCGATGCCATCATGATCTGCACAGTCGCTGGTGACACTGTATACCGGTGAACTTATTCCACTTTAAAAGCATTTGTTGTGCATTTGACACTGCTTTACTTTATCCTCGATGTTGTTGCTTGACAATTGCCCAATATTTTTCGATCGGTCTAAACTCAGGGCAATTCGGAGGAATAATCTCTTTGGCGAAGAAATTAACATTGTTTGCAACATACCATTCTAGTACCTCCTTAGAGTACTGGTAGCTGGCTAGATCTGGCCAAAACAACGTTGGTCTTGTATTGCCAAATGAAGGGTAAAATCCGCTATTTCAGACACTCTTTAATGTAAACCTTCGACGTCATTGTGTTTGATGGGTGATTGGTATTCAGACCACAACTGCAGATTTCTTGCCAAATCAGTAGTTTCCGTGCACACTTATCAGCAAATACAAATTGATACCTGGAAGGGACATCCCCACGATCAGTTGCCTGGTAAAATTTCCGTCCGGGGATTTGTTTATACACTAAGGTTTTTTTTTGCAAGGGGAATACGTTCTACTTTTAGTATGGAACCGTGTAAAAAAAGACTAATTAGAGTTGATAAATTCACATGCTTAAACATTTTATATTGCTTCGATTTTGTTTGTATGCGTTACCTGTCGATGCAATGACCAAAATACAGTTTTTAAAATTTTGAGTATTTACACCAAAAATTGTGAATTTTTTGAAAAACTGCGATAAGATTACTTTTTGTCCAAAACGTAAAATGTGATTTGAATAAGATTGATAAGTTGCTCCGTTCTGGAGTTATCGACGAAAACAACCCGTGTAAAAAAACCGTGCAAAAACAAACCTTAGTGTAATCCATTTTGACATATGTTTCGTCATCCATTAAAATACAGCCATCAAATTTCGTCAAAACTAGTTCGTCTAGTAATCGTGCTCGCTTTTTGGCCACTAAATTTTGTTTCAGGGAGCGATTTGTATATTTACTGGCACAAAAAAACTTATATCCTTCTCTTGAAAGGATGTTACGCAAAAGTTGGAATCTTATTTCTTTGCCAAATCACGTATTGAGACACCTGGGTTGCCTTTCACGTATCTCAATACCTTTGTACCGTCCACCTTTTATGAAGCTGATGCTATGATGCTCTATCCACACTCCTTGTAACGTTTGATTACAAGACACACCGTTGACTTTGGGAATTTTAACAGTTTTGCTATTTTTCAGGCAGACCACGAAGGATTCTCTAGATGTTTGTGCACAGTTTCTTTTCTCAAGTTCCATGATCCGTAATTTCGAGATGCGTCGATCAATCGAGATTTCACCAATTTCTTCATCAATGAAACATCAACAAATGCCTGTCAAACGTTTTTGGTTCCAACCACCAGTGACGCGGAGGTGTATCAAACCGTGCGTCCAGCTTTACTTTGAATCGAGCTTTATGAGCGTTTCCAGGCGAAATGATATACCGACCAACTTCGATTGGCTCCGAATAATTTGAAAATTTGTACACACGTTCTTCCCACAAAAGTCAGTTTTTTCCACTGATGCAAAAAAATTTTGGACTCAAGAGTCAATTTCAAAAAGTGCGTAAGCCCTATGTGTGAAGGTTGTGAAAACATATAAACTGAAAACAATTCAACATTAAAAATTAAATATCTCAAAAATTTTGTTGATTTCTTTTCATTTTTTGACTGTGAAATATTTAAGTTATTACGAAAATTTCAGCGAAGGCTCCAGGATGGAGAAACGTCAGGAAAAACAGTTTTTAGAACATCAACTTTTGGTGTATTTCTCAAAATTTTACAAGTTGACCTTAGAGACACTTATTTCACTTCAGATCTCTCCACCCTGAAACCCTCCAAAACTGACGATAGAGCTTCAAGTTTTTACACACAATGTATAAAGTATACAATAAGAGGCAAAATAGGCATATGTGAAACGAAAGTTTTAAAAATACTGTTTGAACCATTTCACCCCATCCAATCGTCTTGCTGACATTAAAAGAGCTGTAGGAAACTTAACAAACATTAAGAAAAACGTTTTGTGGTACTGGAGAAACGCGAATAATTTATGAAAAGGTCGTAATTTAGAATATTATTCGGATATGATAAAATTAAATCGAAAATATCTTGAGTACGGATGATCTTACGAAGATTAAATACATAAAAAATCAGATTATATAATCAAAATACGTTTATTTCTGCAATTATTAAAATTTTGAGAAATACACCAAAAGTTGATGTTCTAGAAACTCTTTTTCCTGGCATTTCTCCATCCTGGAGTCTTCGCTTAAATTTGCGTAAGAACTACAAATTTTTACAGTCAAAAAAATAAATAAATAAACAAAAATGGTTTTTTGAGATATTCAAATTTTAATGTTAATTTTTTATTTATTCACACATAGGGCCACAACTTGTTCTTAGGCAGTTTTTGTTTGTACAACCAAAGGTTTTCGAGCTACAAATTATTAATTGGAGTGCTATTCAAAATGCTTACACCCTGTTTAAAACCGACTCTTGAGTCACAAAAATCTATGTTAGCGCGGAAAATTCTCCTAAGCCAAACGCTTATGCAAAATTTCATTCAAATAAAAAAATATCGAAAATAATTTTCCACATTTCCTGGTCATTTCGCCTGGAAACGCTCTTATGTAACACTATAGTCAGAGAAAAAAACGTTATTTTCTGCGTTATCTAATGCATGTATATGGAATGCTTGATATGGCATAACAACATGGGATATTTCATGTTAATTTGAGCCAGATGTCGCCTAAATCACATCGGTTGTATAAAAGCTTGCACAAAATGTCGATGTTTACGCTTGCTTTGGCTTGCAATTGAACGAGGGTGAATTGAACGCGTCTGTTCAAATTCATCATTTTTACTGTGTACACTACAGCCGGGAAGTCATCCAGTGGTACCGCGATAATAACGTAGATTTTATCGATAAAAACATAAATCCACCCTGGTCCGGCCCATCAAGAGATTTTGGGCAATAATGAAGCGGAAGCTTAAGAAAAGTGGAAAACGGCTCGGGACGCGACTCAGATGACCAAACTGGAGGTGTGCAGCGTTTGAAGGGAGGGATAAAGAAGAAAGTGCGAATTTTCATTAGAAACGAAGAGAAATGATTTGTATTGATATTTTTTTCCGTAAAGAACAGTGAATTACCTTTGTTTTGATATATAAAACTTATTTGTACATCAATCCGTTACCGAGATACAGATGATTTTATTATTCAGGATTCTTAATAGACATAGCTTTATATGTAAACTAGATATGGCATAATAACATGGGATATTTCATGTGAATTTGAGCCAGATGTCGCCTAAAACACGTCTGTTTTATAAAAGCTTGCAATCAATTTCGATGTTTACGCTTGCTTTGGCTTGCAATTGAACGAGTCTGTTCAAATTCATCATTTTTGCTGTGTACAGTATGACATACACTCAGTAGCAAAAAAAAAGCCGAGCAAAATTTTGCTTCCAAAAAACTCCATGTTCAACCTCCTGTAACTTTGTCAATTAATAATATTTTTAGCTGAAAATTTCACAACATCATAACCAATGTATATACCTTATGTGACCAAAATTTCATGTTGGTAAAATCTATGAATTTGGAGTTATCATAAAATATGTGAAAAAAGTCATTTTTGGACATAGCCATTTCAAATATCCGTATTTCTGTGAAAAATTTAGGTAGCATATTAAAAATTTCTCAATAGCTTAAAAAATACAGAAAATGATGTGGACAAAATTTTAACTGTTTCCATCGAGTGGTTTGACTACAGCTGGCGTCAAAGTTGATCAGTACCAATATGAGCATTTCCGCTTTTCACCCGATGCTGACCTGCGCTGAAATATCGGTGCAAAAAAAAGCCGAGGTGAATTTTATACTAATACTGTATAGCTTTCTGTATACTTAGTTTTCACAAACCAATTTATTACTGAATGCCATATTTTCTGAAAGTTCTTCGTGGGCTACACTAGTTATTTGGGATATTGCAGGCGTAACAAAGCATGTATATTAATAAGAAGAATTCACCTCGGTTTTTTTTTTGCACCGATATTTCAGCACGGTCAATATCGGTGAAAAAGGGAAATACTCATGTTGGTGCCTCAACTTTGACGCCAGCTGTAGTCCAGAACCACTTAATGGACACAATTCAAATTTCGTCCACATTATTTTCTATGTATATTTAGGGCTATTGAGAAATTTAAAATATGTTATCTAAATTTTTCACAGAAATACGGATTTTTTAAATTGATATGTCCAAAAATGACTTTTTTCACATATGTTATGAAAACATAAAATTTATAAACTTGATCAACATAAAGTTTTGACCACATAGAGTCTATACATTGTTCATAGTGTTGTGAAAGTTTCAGCACAAAATATTGATTATTGACAAAGTTACAGTAACTTGAACATGGCGCTTTTTGGAAGCAAAATTTTGCTCGGCTTTTTTTTTGCTACTGAGTGTAGAAGTCATGTTTTTCATGCCCTTAGGCCGAAACATCAATGTTTCCTGCTGAACAGTTCGTCAAGCGAAATTACAACAAAGAATTTTACAATGATATAGTTTTTTCTTTGTATTCTCCCGTACGCAGAGTAACGATCTATGATGATGTTATTTGAGAAGGAAATTTCAAAAACTACTTCTTTTCAATTTCCACAGCCTTCCGTACGCTAACGGAACTATCAATTCTTTGTCTTCACAACTTTGTTCTAGTAAAAAAATGGCTGTCCAGTCCTAGAGCCTCATGGTGATTTATTTGAAAATTGTATTCAGCAATGTTGTAGCTGAGAGAGAAAAATATCGATTGAGCTGATTTTTTTTCAAAGCAGATTTATTAAGCGATCGTTTTTATAGCAACGCAAAAAAAACAATTTTCCGTAGTAATAACAATGAAAATGGCACACTGATTGTGCATACTTTCATACTTCCTCATATATGTTTATTGATGGAAATAAAGACAATTGCTTTACATGCAAAATCGATGGTTAAACATGGAGAGGTTACCCGAGTAAAGGATTATATCAAATTGATAACAAGTTCTAATACCAGGTTATCATTTTTTAACACTGAATATGTTATCATTGAGGTTGAATAAACAACCAAAATAACAGAATGAATATCAAAAAAATACTCGTTGAATATCATAATAATAACTTATTTTGCTATCACTGCCAACAACTTGATAACAAATCCTATATTGTAAGCAAATTTATTGAAATAGTTTCAAATTGGCAGCATAATTAATCATCAATTAAAAGAGAGATTTGAGTCAACAAAATATGAAAAAGTGCCATTAACTGATTGCGTAAACTGTAGCCAACAGATCATCGTGTGATCAGCATCAAAAGGAATTAGGAATGAGCAACAAAGATGAGAAAAGATCTCGGAATAATCTAGATTGCAGCCAGTAAATCTGTCAAATAAAGCAACAGCTATTATATGGTAAATACTAAATTAATGCTGGCAGCATATTCCGCCAAATTATATATTCGAGCCTTCAACTGTTACATATGTCTTTTAATCTTTGCTGGATTTTCCCACCAAAACAGATAAAATGACGATACGATATTATTTATTTATGCATTGCTCGTTTTTACTGTTTTTATGGGAAAGTAATCCAACAAAAATTAAAAGACATATGCGAATGGTTTGGTGCTCGGGCTCCATAATTCTGGCGGAAATACTGCCATATATTAATTGCACATCTGTACTAATAGCTGTTGCTTTATTTGATAGATTTACCGGTCTGATCAATTAGATTATCCGAAGATCTCTTTCTCATCTTTTGTATTGCTCATTCCTAATTTTTATTGCTGATCACATATTATTTGTTCGGCACAGCGCCTTACCAATTTAGTGGCACTTTTTTCGATTCCCGCAATTATCTACCGAGATTGCTAAGTGCAGGTAAATATTTTAGCCGTTTCAAATTATGTTATCAATTTAAAATCAAATTCTCATGCTGAAACTGAAAAAAATATTTAGATTAAATGCAAAATTTCTTGTTCAAAAATGCTGGAAATATTTATAGTTTTACTGTTCAACTAATAACGTTAATAAAAAAAAGAGTATGTAAAATAGTACTAGTAAGTAAAATAACAAACTGATATCAAATAAGTAACAAGTTTTGATATCTCAGATATCATTTTGAACTCACCTGTTATCGCATAACAAATTAAGTTATCAACATTGATACATTTTGTTATAATCTGTTATCAATTTTTAAAGAGGATTTTCAACTTAAGTTACTGAATTCTACCAGCATGCTGACGAATGCTGAATATTACCAGCATGTGATAGATATGAAATTTAACTTCTCACCAGAAGCACTATGTCAGTTAGTGTTAGTGTTTGAATTTGATATCATGTTGAAGACATAATTTGAAATTATCTCAAGCAATTTGTTCATATCACAAAATTTGTTATCAAAATGATAATTCGATGAAATATAACAAGTTAATATTGTGATATCCAACGAATATTACTTTGTTATCTCTTTTGTTATTTTGGCTTTTTATTCAGCTGGAATGATACATATGTAGTAGATCAAACAATGATAATCTGATATTAGAACTTATTATCAATATTGTACTAAACTTTGCTTTCAGGCACTTTCTAAGCTTTTCTGATTGTTCTAGCGCAAAGAACAAAAAACGTATAGCGCGACGTTTTGGGCGTCGTTTCAGCCTAATCCTCGCTACCTTCATAGTGGTACCTAAAACACCAGAGTGCGTCATGATTGCGCTCGACATCCTAAACTGCAGGCATCGCATCTCAGGTAATCGATGTTCCAAACGATTCAAAAGTACTTGGAAACACAGCAAATTTCTTGACAGACTTACGCAGTTAATGGCCACAAATTCGCAACGCCTGTGATCAAAAAACAAAACACGGCAAATCTTAACGGCCACTCAATAAAATACATCATTTGTGATGAATGGTGAGTCCAATTACCTCAGCTGCAGTTCCACCACTGGGTCAACGCTACAGAGAGAGCAAAGCCTGGCAACTGCACTTTTTCTCCCATCATCACAATAACAAAACAAAAACCTGCCACTGCTGCTTATCTGTGCGAACAGCACAACCGAGCGGCTCCTAGCGTTGTGTCGCCCTGCGATAAGGTTTTCTTCATCTGTTCGTGTCCAAACAGCATAACACATATACCGCGCACGCCGCCAGCTGGCGGCGGCAGGGGGCTCTCTCTCCCGGCGGTGGTGGGAAGGTTATTGTAGTTTTGCGATTGCAGTTCTGCCTTTGTTTCCCCGCGTGCCAACTCCACGCCATTTTTCCAGCTGGCAGCTCCGCAAACAGCGCATTGTCTGACATAATTTTCATGTTTCGAGCTTCCACCAACTAAACGACCGTAACCAGCCAAATACAACCATTCTGATGGCATTGATGGCGGCTGGTGCGTTACGCTCCCGAGGTTACGTTCCGAGGAGAATTCAGCCCGTGCAACTCCGGTGGAAGGCAATAACTGATTCAATTCTGCGCTTATATTTCTGAATCGCTGATTTATTGTGCACTCCATGAAGGCGTTGTCGTCGTCCCGTCGAAGACGTCATCGTATCCATTCATGGTACCATCGCGCGCTGCTGCCGCCGCTGGTGGTGCGCGCATATGGTATTACAACGATCATCATATGAATAATGAATCGAACGGAGAGGAAAAACGAGTCGCTCCGTATTTGTTTAGTCCATAATCGATTGCCACTTTCAGTTGTTGTTATGGGCTGCTGGTTGGTAACTGAATACCGCACCAGCAATGAACTACCTTGGCACCGCAGATCGACGAACCTCACCGTTGTTTTCCCCTGCCACTCCTTCAAATCGGCAAAAGCAACAGCATTGGAAAGGCTGACCCGAAAATAGAAATTGCGAACCCCGACCGGCAGTTTTGGTGAGATGCATACAGCGAGACGCCAATGTTTTATCGATTTCCCCAACCGGGTCAGAAAGCAAGAACTATTAGAAGCACATTAAAGAACAATGATCCTGCCTCCATTGACCCAAAACAAAAAAGAAGCCAACTCACCAGATAATCAAGCATTTTATTACAAAAGCAACATCTTCATTCGCCACCATCCAACAGACGGCTCTTGAAGAAGATCCTCATCAGCTGGACACACTAACGCAATTCACAAAAAATTCAGCCAGGCGCAAATTTGGCGGAAAAAAACGAAAACAACGAGAGAACCGTAGCGGCAACAGTAGTCAAAAAAGTAAAACGTCGATAAATCTTTCGCGATAAATCAGCTCAGTTTTGATGGTCAACACCAAATGGACAATGAAAAAAATTCAGCGTGAAAAAAAACGAAACACAGTTGGTTTTTCCCTCGACACACAACAACTTTGCTGAAGAAAAACAACACTTCACGCCAAGAGGAACGACTGGTTCAACAGGTGGTTTGGAGGATTCATGCGGGGCGCCAGTGTTACCTTTGACAAATTAGTTTTCAGGAGATTGGCATGGGAAGATTTCTCCTCTCTCGTGATTTATGTTTTCTCAATTGATCAATTCAATTGATCCGAGAAAAATGCAGACCCGGGCTATAGACTGTTCCGATAATTATAAATACACCAATGATGATTAACCATCAATTAAAAATACGCGCAGTATTCAATCAGCCTTCGCCAGAATCCTGTTAACATCCAAGTAAACTGATGTTGTCATTTTCAAAATTTCTCACACGGAAGTTTGAAAATGCGTAATCTTTCTCCCGAGAGCAAAGAAAACGGATTGTGCACAAACGAATTGCACCGTCAGTGGTTTTTGGATCGGAAAACTGGCCTAAAGAAGAAGATGAGCAGGCTTCGGAGTAGTTCAAACCACATACAGAGGGAAAGTACAGGGTGGCCACAGACTCAGGAAAATCCTGAAAATGCGAGAATCCAAAACCATCGAGAAATATGCGGAAAATAATCGGAAATTACAATCCTATCGAAATTTTGTCATATAGAGTGAACATAGTCACACCTTTTTCACACCTTTTCTGATTGATAATTATTAACACATCCTTCTATATGGTCAATCTCAGTAACAGATAAA
>JASCZW010019141.1:0-14233 GCA_034211315.2 Aedes japonicus
ATTTAGAGTGCTGGCAAATTCACTCGATTTACAAGTCAGTACAGTTGTTATACCATCCACTGGTGTTAGTTTGCGTCGGTGATTAAGCCCACACTGAGTTTCGAAAAAATGGTGCTTTGGTCAACAAAATCGTCTGAACAATTTTAAATACAATACCGTGGACTCCCTCTAGTTTGAATAGCTAAAATCGCAAACACTCGGCTTTCAAACTAACGGGGTTCCACTATATGGCATGGCATGTATTGGAAACTTAACCATGTGTAATAAATCTTACGGAAGGAAAAACCATTTATACATTTGATACATTATGAACTCGAAAGCTTAGTTCGTACTACCGTGACCAGAGTATGCCAAGTGGAAGTGTGGCCTGCTGATGCAGTACTACCTCAGGATATATTTGACAATGTTGAGAGCTTATTACCTCCCGAAAATTGTATTATTGGGGATGAAATAACAGCTGAGTTGACTTAATTGAAGGACATTGATAACCTCAGCTTCTTTCATGAAGCTTAACAATAGTTTATCGCTTCTTGTAAGCATATATTAAATAAAACAGGAATTCGAAACGCCTTCGTTAAGCATTGTTGATGCATGAGCCTATCGAATCAAAAATTTCTTCGTAGTTCTAACGATATTCTACTGATCGCGAAGTCACTGCCGTTAGAAATCAAAACAGACTTGCTAATGGATGTTTTGAACCTGCTCAAATGTGAAATAGTTATGCAAGATAGCTGCAAAGTAATAATTGAGGACTATTGGAATCAGTTCTTTAGCATGAAAATAACTAGAGGTGAAACTAAATATCCGTTGGTATCGGAAATGCTGATGTCGAACGAAGATTTTCGACTTCGGCAAGGATCCTCACCATTGACGGTGATCAAACTCAAATTGAAGTCATTCGGAAATGAGTCGCATCTAGTTCCCATACCAAAAAAAAACAGTTCATTATGGCTAACAAAGTATATGCTAATTATAAGCAACATTTGGGTCAAGAAAATTAGAAGAAAGATTAGTAATTTCCATTTGATTCCAACTGCCTTTATTGCTTGTCTTGACAGATACGCGTATTTCGTCTACAATATGCAGTCTTCTTCAGTGCCGTGTACTAATACTCGACACTGAAGAGGTCTGTACATTGTAGACGAAATACGCGTATTTGTCATGATAAGCAATAAAGGTAGCTGGAAATAAGTGAAAATTACTAATCTTTCATCTCATTTACTAGTTACATGTATTCCACTAAACAGCTCACACTCTCCAGGAACATTTGGGAGTGCAATGCTTGAGGAAATATCAACTGTGAGAAAGCAACAGCCGTCGCAAAAACTATCTGACAAAAACGCAAAAAGCTGTGGTGAAAATAAAGGCAAGTCTTATCACAGGATTCTTTGCTAAGAAACCAAAAAAATAAGGAACGCTCCATAAAGTCACTCTTAAATAAATTTTAATTATACCAAAGTCACTATTTGGTCACTTTTTTATTGCTTCTAAGTCACTATTTGGTCACTATTTTCGACACTAAAGTCACTACTATCACATCATATAACCGCTTCCAGCCCTGTGTGTAGAACGAGCACAAAGTTGAGTACTAGCTCTGGCCTCACTCGAATGCAGGCCATATGAGGAAAAGGTAGGAATGTGATGACGCGTTTCTCGTTCTATTGGAAGCCGAGAACACCTCTGCACTTTCATGAAAAATCACTAGAATGCTTGGATAGCTACGTTGGGTGGCAGCAGGGTTCGTTTTGGTAAACTGTTTAGTAAAACATTTAGATATTAGTACCGATTACCGATTTGATCCGATTTATACCAACAGAAAGGATGCTGACCGATTTATACCAACAGTGAGGCCACTCTGTAATTGTGATGGTTTCATTAGGAAAACAAGGTAATTAGTGTTTTTTTATTTTGGATCGATTTATTTCAACAGTGGTTTACTTGTTCCAATACATGGTAGCTCGGCGAGTATGTCGAGCGAATCATATGGATTACAATTAACTATGACCCCAACCATTGCCCCACCATACCTCATCCAGGAAGCAGCTTTATTGTTTAATGTTTTCTGTGCTCACTCGATCACTCACGCCACCGAACAATAGGTAACCGAAACAATAGATAACGCGATATGTCCGATATCAAAATAGTGCCCAACAAATCATCGACACATCCGATGCTCGACGCAGGCTCTTTTTATCTCGTAAACTTACAATTTGTACCACTAAATTCTACAAACTATGTTACTAGTAGAACTAAAATCTGCAACAAGCAAATTGAACGTCCTAAGAATCTATATAATAAATTACGATAGAAGGATTTGTCGAAATTCGCGTCCCTAGAAGCATTTCGCACCTTCTGGAAACTTAATGCTTCTATTGATTTCCAAGATTATCCATTTGGCATCACCCGGGGTCGACTTGGTCCTATACCCAATGATCTCCAATCCACTCAACCAATCACAATGTTTTGTGGTATAGGTACCTCATAGCAAGATGCTTAGAAGCGCACCGTAAAATTCGATTGGCTAACGCTCCCTTCCCTTTTCCCCCCTTTGTAAACTTAAACTTTTTCGACAATTTAAAGCGTGTCCGTTTCTTCTGTATGGAAACCCACTTTTTCTTCATGTGTTCATCAGATTTGACCTCCTTGGGATGCTTCCGTAGTGCCTGCTTTATAATAGCCCAGTATTTTTCGATGGGCCTTAGTTCCCGTGCGTTGGTAGGGTGGGGCTGGGGTTCATGTCCTTGGGTACGAAAGTGACCCCGTTGGCTTCGTATCACTCCAGGGCAGCATTTGAATAGTGGCACGAAGCTATATCCAGTCAGAAGATCGTAGGGTCCTCGCGCTGCCTCAATAGAGGAAGCAGACCCTTCTATGGACAATCCTTGAGGTAGATCTCACCGTTCACAGTCCAAGTAGTCAGGAACGGTGTACTCCGTTTGCCACATGAGCAAATCGCTTGCCAGATCATGTATTTCTCGGCTACTACTTCCTTACTTCCTCCGGAACATCAAACATAAGGCTGGGTGACTTTCCCGCCGTAGTTTGCAGTTCGTCACGATTTAAAGCCTTCTGCACTTTGTACGTATGCAGTCCCTTGCGTCTTAATTTGACTTCCATTTGACTCGCGAGGTGCTATACTTTTAAGAATCAGGACCTTTAATTGACCATACGTTTTTTTGTGACTAACTTTGTTATTCTTGACTATGTGACTTGTGATATTGTATGGTCTGTTTGAAAAGAACCAAATAACTAAATTAATAAAGCACGCATTCGTTGCACTTGTGAACAATATCTGCAGGAAAATGAAATTTGTCTGTTGCCAAAAACAAGGCATACCAAAACAAACAACTGGAAACGCGATACATGAAGGATAACTTGAACTATCCTAATAATTATCTCATTGAAGTAACAGCTCTGAAACTAAGCGAAACGAAATTATAATTGAAAAACTTGCCAACTTCAGCGTACCGTCCGTACCATTCCATGGATGGATTGTACGGGAAAGTCTTGTTGCATTAAAACTTCTATCCAACAGTGTCTCAAGCAGCATGGCTTATGCATTTCTCATCCATCGTTCCGTATCCTTTCTCTTGATGATAAGCGTGACGGAGAAGAGGGGGGGGGCTTCGTTTGCTGCTAGTTACGGTGCGCACACAATAGTGTTTGACTTCGGGGCACCACCCAAGTCTGGCACATTTCCCACAGGTAAGCATCCGCTGTGAGCTTCACCGGAGACATATGGCCCAGTTAATGGCTGGTGTTGATGCTGACGATGGCGAAGATCCCTCCATCAAGTCGAACAACACTTTCGCACACACACACATCCCTGGTTCCATGAGCAAATACACACACCCGTCAATTGCCATCGGGAGAAAAATTACAATGGAAAAAAGTGCGGCTGGTATCGAACGTAACCCTCGGTGATGAAAACCACTCATTTCCCGTAGATGGTATCGTTCAACCGGACCCATAATATAGAGGTAGCTACTGTATCACTTCTGTTTTACCGCACCGCCTCCATTACAAGTTTAAAGTTCAAACGGAGACCACTCTGTGAATGAAAACGATATCATCCCCTCATAAAGGTAGACAACCGGACACTGCTATTTGAAGACTCGTGAAACGTCAAAATACCTTCCTCCCGCTAGCCAAGTTAGTCAAGTCAAGGCATGCTTTAAAATTTTCAGTTTAAATATTTCCAGGCGTGCTTGGATGAAGCCAACGACGAGATGTACGAAGGTAATTTTCATTCAGAAGTTTATTTACACGTACTTGTGTCTGCAAATTTGTTCACCCGGATACCTACATATAAGCTCTATTAGCAGACGACAAAAAGCTCCATGTTCCTTGCTGATTTCAGTTTTTTTTCTCTTCACAAAGCGGTGATCACAAGTCAGAAGGCACTTTTAAGTCAAGTTAACTTGCAGTTAGGATGAAAAAAAGCTTGGCTTTTCACTTTTTCTCCCGTCCACTTTTATGACGATGGTTTTTTTTCCACTTCGCTTGGATTTGTTTGTGCTAGCAAGTGGCACAGTTCCATGCATACCTCGAAGAAAAACAAAGGTTGTGATATGATAAAGTTGAAGCTGACATACCAACTCTCACATTCGGTCCTTACCGGTACTATAGTCACTAGATTCTAGTGACTATAACCGGTACTGGTCTGGAACGTTGTCTTAGATGCAATGCAATGTGTACTGCGTCGTTATGAATAAGTAATGGTTTCCCAACATGCATAAACGGTCGATGCTGTATATCGTACAATGTTGGGTAGTTAGGATGCCTTGAAGAGCAAGTAATCGTTTTGTTAAATATCTAGCGGCAATAGCTGCGATCTTTGCTTCTATATGCTTATATAGGTGGTGCAAAAGTGCAATACGATGGGACGATGGTTTACCTTAAATTTGTGAATTTGGCAAAAAGTTATTTAATTATCTTGGTTTTGAACGAATAAAAATGTTGGGTGCAGTACCACTGGCGATCAAATGTAAGGTTAGGATTAGAAAATCGCAAAAATTCAAATGGATGGGTGCTTTCTGCTTGCCTCTTTTTTTGTGTGTGTAAAGGCTACTCGAAAAAAAGGTCACGATCGTATTTTCTTTGAACTTTCAGGGAATAAACTACACAGAAAAAAACAAAGGAAATAAAGTAGGCGTAAACAACAAAATTGTTTGCAATCTTTCATGCGCCATACTACAATGTTTGCAATCTTTCATACAACAGGCTGGATTCAAGCGTTATGTGACTAAAGTTTACATAAAATATCCCATTATGTTCAGCCAAATTTAGCATTCCCAGTATGTGCATTAGATAACGCAGAAATTCAATGTTTCTTTTTATCTGTGTACAACATTATGGTTTGGTTTCTACTTCATTGGTTCATTGGATCTCCTATTAACATAGCAAGAAAATCTGAACTTTCGTTGTTGTGTAAATATCAGCGAAGGTAAAGTTGTATTTTATTTCACACGTAGCAGCAAATTTCATGAAATAGTTCTAACAAAGACGAGCATTTGCATACATTATTATCGGCAATGTCTGGAATCTCCCAGATCTTCGAGTAAGTTTTGAAAAGGTCGTAAGTGTTTTTGCATAAGTTTTATTCAAACAATTCCAACTCCAAAACTATTGATTGAATGAAAAACTGTCTGAGAACGAACTATAGATAACTAATAGGGGCTTATGGAGAGAATATTAGTGCAATAAAAAAGTTCCATAGTAAAAGCTCGATAATAAAATCAAAATTCACATCTTTATTTTTTCACTAACATAGTTAGGCTGTGAAAATTGAATTGAATTATTGCCACAGCAACAGGTCAAGCGGGAAAACTTGCATAACTTTGCAGCACTTTCTCCTGATTTGCCACCACTAATAGATGAGTAAGCGCAGGTGAAAATTTGTCAACTGAACGCGCAAACGCAAGAACACGCACGAAGTAGAAAAAACGGAAAACATTTCGTAACGAGAGAGCAAAAATTCAGTATGAAGCAAAATTCAAAAAAAATGGACGGGCTTCATTTATAAAATCAGGCTCCGGCTACAAAGCAAAATAATTCTGCAGCTGAGGGGTGTTGCTAGTACTGTATTAAACATGGCATGAAACTTAATGAAATAAAAAGAATTGTTACCCGGTTTTGAGGACCCGGAAAGGGAAATCATATTTTCAACCTGTTAATAAGCAAATTTGTATGGGTCCATTTTTGGTCATTTTTAAGTAAAACATTTAACTACTTATACTTATAGTACTTAAATGAAATTTTAATGCTTTAATTTGTTAGTTGTTTTTTTGATCAAATGGTGAATAAATAAAGTAATTTTGTTCAGTCTAACGAGATTTATGACCGTTCGAAAACCTTATACTTTTGCGTTACGCTCTCATTTTTCAAAATTTTGAACTGACACCCAGTATAGAGAAGAGAAACGTAGTCCTACGTTAAAAATGATTCAATATCTGTGCGGGTTGGACAACGATCGCATCCGCTAAATTAACAAAATTTTGATCTAGTTTCTGTATTGCAAAATATTGTATCCGTGTATAGGGTTGAGTCAGTATCGAACGAATATTTTTTCAGGATATGTATTATCAATATTCTAATGGATGGTACAAAAGGAAATATTATGTGAACCAGAACTTTCAAGTAATTTGCAATTATGTGGGCGTAATGCGTCAAAGGAGCTGAAATCCACAATATTTCTACTTCTAATTTCCTTTAAACTTATGTATTCTGCTCGTAATCAACAAAGAGGTAATCGTTTTTGAACGTGTTGACGCTTACCATGTTTCTTAACAGCAGGGTTGCTGCTCGCCTTTATCCAATAAATACACTCGTTGACCGATAGCTCTTCTCATACAATGTTTTCAGTGACGCAATGTATGACAAAGTGATGGCATTTGGAATTTGCTACAACTTCCATCCATCGCATCACAACTAGCGATTTGTGTTGATATAGATAATCGCGCTTATTCACCGCTCACTCGCCGCGATGCATGGCATCGCATCGCCGTGAGTAAGTGATGAATAAGCGCGATTATCTATATCAAGGCGAAGCGTTCGTCATGATACGATGGATGGAAGTTGTAGCAAAATCCAAATACTATTACTTTGTCATACATCGCGTTACGGAACACATTGTATGAGAAGAGATATCGGTCAACGAGTGCATTTATTGGATAAACACGAGCAGCAACCCTGCTTGACAGAAACAAAATCACTTTGCCTTGGCATGGCTCTGCTTACAAAATCGCTGTCAAAGAACAATCCTATCATTCATAGTTGGAAGGATTCCTTTCTTTACAGTGAAGTCCCGGGCTTGCTTCACCAGATATAAAGGTACGTCAAAATGCTTCAATACATTCTGAATGCTCCATGATTTCGGCAACAGGGACAAAATTCTCAATTTGTCATCTCTCGTACTCGTCTGGATTGTTAATTTTTCCGGAAAGCTTCCAATACTGAGTACCAAAAATTCATTTCACCAATTTATCCGATTGTCTTGATGTTCTAGAGTAAATTGTTGGTCACTGCATGTACAATTGAGAACGGCACTTGTTGCTGGTGGAAAATCACCAGTAAGTTTTGAAAAGGGGGAAACACAACGTATTTTGAGGATATTTTTTTTTAATCTCGAAAACGGTAATACTTAGGAAGTTTATTACATTTAGATTTTTTGGTTAAAATTGTCCCAGAAATCATGATTTGTGTTGTGTTTATTTGGAAATAATCAATGTTTTGAAAATTTTACCCAAAATAGCCCTTCAATAACCGTAATAAAACTTCTCATCAGTGGAAAATGATCAGTCTCCGACACCGAAAGCCTATGCAATGTTTTATCCCAATCGGAGGTAATCATTTAAAAAATCGACTTTTATCTGTCATTTGATGTGGAATCCGTCTTATACCAACGCATCGGCTTACATAACATACCGTGAAGTACCCTAATTCTGCGCAGCGCCTAATTATGCGCATTTTGCCTAAATTTTGCGGTTAATTGCAAGTTTGTCAAACTTTATATTTTATCCTATAAAAAATGGGACAACATCTATTTACATGTAGAACTGAATTTAAATAATATTCAACTAATATAGTTTGGAATGTTTTAAAATGAACATACGTATTCGTCATGCATTCATTTTGAGTATATGAGTTATATTATGGAAATTATGTATGTTATCAATTGAATTATTCATATTGAAAATATTCTGCCACATTTTCGTTATCCAATATGCACACTTTTTAGTGCAAACAACTCCATTTATATCAGACACTAGAAGGCGATAGTTGAACTTCATATTCTAGCGTGGCAAAAGTATTCGTCATATGAATGAACTTTCTTGTTTTTCGCATTTCAAACAATCTGGAAACACTGAATATAGTTGAAACTGTCATTTGTTATTCACTATTGTTTACTGGACGTTGGGGTCGGTTGTTTTTATAATTTATATTGTCATCCGAAGAAAATGGGTAGGAACGGTAAAGAAACTACAGTGGAAGAGAGAAAAATCATATTAAATTTATTCAAGTTGAATAAACTCATTGCTGAGATAGCTAAAAGTGTTGGTAGGCCCAGAACAACTGTTCAGGATATATCGAACGACATAAGAACAGCGAAAACTTCGGAAATAAAGCTAGGAAAGGTCGTCCGTGCAAGTTATCGGAAAGGGTAAAGGGTAAAGGGTAAAATCATACAAACTATTGAGAAAGAACCGAAAGCTTCATCGTCAAGTACGCGCAGAGAAGTTCATTCCAGAACGATTCGCAGGGTTTTGAATAAAGCTCAATACAATGCACATGTTTGCCGTAAGAAGCATTTGATAAGCAAAGTTAATCAAACTAAACTAGAGCTTCCGTCTTTCATTGGAAGCAACTAAGATTCTTTCATTTCCCGGGATTCTCGAATCCCAGAAGTTTCCCAAAAAGTAAAATTCACTTTTTTGCGTATTTGAGTTATATGTACTTAAACATGAGGGAGCTTTAACGCCTATGTATATTTTCAAAACGAACATTGACAACCGTTCAAAGTTTCATCGAAGCTTTTGCAATTTTCGCTGGGATTTGACATTCATGTGCTATTGGAGGGGTTTGACGTAGGAAAACGTCTTTGTTATCTATACTGGGGTACAATTAAAAAAAAACGAATTTCGACCCTCACGAAAAGCAGTCAGGTTTTGAGCGTTAATATCTCAGTCGCTTCTCCAAACATTTTCAAAATATTTCCCTGATCGGATAAGCGATCGGAAATATTTTTATGCGTGGATTTCAATATAGGAAACTATTGATTTACAACATTAAACTATTGAAAACAACGCAAATTTAGGGTGATGTCTGATCATTTCGTTTTGCAGAGTGAATCTACTAAATGTTTTCCTATCACAGACTTCAAATGTAAGTAAGGGAGATCTCATATGCAACAGTGACCGATGTAATAGGGGTACACCGCCGCAAAATGCTTCAATTAAAGTCCCTCACACAACAATGAAAAAAAACAAAATGCTTCAATTGCTCGGCAGCCTTGGAGCTAACTGGTTACTAGAAATTGTAGATCATGAAACACGCGTGTCGTCAAATTCAAGTCCTAGTTTCTTTGCTGCACCAAGAGGAACTTATTCTTCAGCAGGAACTGGAGAGTGCTAATAAAGAATATTCCGATAGAAATTACTCAATTGAGTCAGCGTACCGTGGAAAAAATATCCATAAGGCAGCCATGCTCTACGAACTAACCGGCAAGTTGACGAGTAATCTGCAAAAACTTTTTGACAACTTGAAATCCATCAAACCGACGTCTACTGACAGCGAGTGAGATATCTTCGATTCTGCAAATTTTGCACCAAGGAGCATTCGAACATTTCTTATGAAAGTATGAATGTAGTTACTTTTTTTAAATCATTTTTTAAGAAGAAGTCGTAATTTTTCGCGCATATTGCGTAATATTTATGTATCCATCGAACGGGTTATCCATTTGTTAATGCTTATTTCATATGACTTATGCTTAAAAAAATTGCGTAGAAAATGTACTATTTTTCCGGGATCCCGGGATGCCGTAAACTGCCGGGAAATGGAAGCTCTAAACTAAACGGCTTGACTTCGCTAAAGAGTACTAAAACCACCCATACAGTTTCTGGGATAAGGTGCTATCACAGAGAACAGACATCCAAGCTGGAGTGCCCACCATGTGTAAATTTCTGCAACTGCCGTTTTAAAATTACAGCTAGTTTCCGTTAGTTTTGGTGACTCGTATGTTGATGGCGCCACTTGCCCACCTTGATTTGATAGCCTGTCAATTTTAGTGTGGTGAAACCTAGACTAGGCGGCGTTGTTTTTCCAACGGTTTGCTTTTAAAAGTTTACACAGTAAATTGAGGAAAAAATGTTCGAGCCTGGATGTCTGTTCTCTGTGGTGCTATTCTCTGATGAGAGCAAATTCAACGTTTATCGGTCTGACGGGCGTATTAATCTGTGGTGGGAACCAGGAACTGAGGTGCAGAAGAAAAACATTCATGCCACTGTTAAACATGGAGGTTGTTCAGTAATGGTCTGGGGCTGTATGGCTGAATCTGGTGTTGGAGAACTGGTGTGTAGAGATGGTATAATTAAAAAGGAGCAAAATCTGGATATTTTGAAACAAAATATGAAGAAGAGTGCTGAAAAGTTAGGAATAGGAAGCGATTTCTATTTCCAGCAAGCCAACGATCCAAAGCACACCGCAGAAGTTGTTCGTCTATGGCTGCTGTACAATACTACTCACCAGCTTAAAACACCACCCCAATCAACGGACATGAATCCGATTGAACATTTGTGGGGTGTTGATCGACGCATTCGGGAACATGACATTACTTCACAGAAGCAGCTGAAAGAAATTATTCGTGAGAGATGGAATAAGATCGAGCCCTCTGTGTGCGAAAATCTGGTGCGTTCAATGCAAAATCGATTGAAAGCAGTTATTTCGCAGAGAGGATTGCAGGGCTGGTAGCAGGTCACTTTTTAGTGACTTGGTCACTATTTTGAGCCTAGTCACTAAAAAGTCACTATTTGCATCCAAAAGTCACTAAAGTCACTATTTTTCGGAAAATGGTCACTAAAGTCACTATTTTTGTACCGCTGATTGTGAAAAGTTAAAAAAAAACCACTTGTACCTATTGTACAATAGACAACCAAATTATGCGATCTGGTCGCACTATATAATGTCGAGAAATAGACATAAAAAATCTAGATGCCCTGGCAAACGCTGTCCCGCCTGAATGTCCTGGAAGACCAATTTACATTATGACATAATCTTAATTTAACTTATTCTTACTGAACTTTGTATAGCCCAGAAAGCTATTGTTACGATTGTAGACCTTAAGATTTGAACGACAGTTTGAATGACCTGAAACTAACAAGATTACCCAAGTAACCACAAGCATTATATTATTGCACTTATTCAACTCAAAATTAGCATCGGTAATGCGGGATCGCATCAATTCAACAGTTGTCAAGTAATAAAGCGGTAGATTAGCTTGATGCATTACCAATGAAATAATGCTACTTTCGCAATGTCTTATGGCATTACAACAGATATAGCATTTTTCGATCTTAGTTGGGCCCTTTTCAGCTTTAATCCAACTTCAATGATGCACTGGACGTAATGCATATGCCCTATATGTGCATGCTATTACAGCCTCGTTATTACTTGGATATCCTATGATGTCTGTGGACGTTCAGAATATTAATTGAATATGTTTAAATATTTATCGTAGCTTTGCATAGCCCAAAAGGCTACGGTTACTACCGTATATCTTAAGTTCTGAACTCATAGTCAGTTTTTATAAACCTGAACATCCCGAGATAATTTGATAGTGGCAGGTGAGCTTACAATAGCTTCATTGCATGTGTTTGAATGCATATCGTAACTTTTCATAGATTATAAAGCCAACTTTACGACTATAGATCCTAAATTCTGAACTCAAGGGCAGTATTGATGACCTAGAATATCCCAAGATATCTCATTAATTGATGACCTTTAAAAAAATTCACTTTAGTCCAACAAGCTATAGATTTTAATCTACAATTCAAAACTTAAAATCTACAGCTGGATGTAAATTTTATGTTTTGAATTCCAGGAAAGTTTGGATAACCTAGAACATCCGAAGATTATCTCATAATTTCTGTTGTTCTTCCAAAATATTCAATGAATATGTTTCAATACACGTCGAAGCTTTGCAAAAACCCAGAAAGCTTTTGTTACAACTGTAGAAGGTTCTATGTTCTAATCTTAAGGATAGTTTGGATGACCTGAAACATGTCAAACTGCTTCATAATGTGTTTTGTCTTGAAGAATATTAATTGAATATGTTTGAATATTTTTTGTAACTTTGTATTGCCTCAAATTTACTGTTATAACTGTAAATCTTATGTTCTGAATGCCAAGACAGTTTGGATGACCTTAACCATCCCAAGATTATGTTATTGTGTATTTTTAAGTTTGAAAATATTTACTGAATACGCTTGAATACGTGACTCAACTTTGTGTAGCCCAAAAAACTACTGTTACTATCGTAGATTTCAAGTTCTGAACTCCAGGACGGTTTGGATTACCTAGAGGATCTCAAAGTTATAAAATAATGCCTGTTGACCTTCCTAAAGGTTCATTGAATATATTTGAATACAAATGGTCATTATATATAGCTCAAAAAACTACTGCTATAACTGTAGATTTTATGTTTTGAAGTTAAGGACAGTTAGGTGTACCTAGAATATTCCCAGGTTGTCGCATTATGTATTCTGGCCTACCACGCAATTCAATCTTTATTGTTCAATAAGTATTTGCACACTCTAAACCAGGGTGCGAAAAATTCAAATTCAATAAGCAGAATCCCGTGAATTTATCCAACATCCATCTCGTCATTCACCGATTCGGTGCAAAACTGAATTTCAGAAGAGCCAAAATTCGGTGATAGCAAGAACACATTCAGTCAGAATGTTTGCGATTATTGTGTTTTGTGATGCTCTCCTCTTTTTGTTTTGACTGATTGAACCGGAGATCTGTATAGAAAAATGTGTCGGTAGCATCCTGTGTGAATGAAGACATTCGGTGCGGGTCACCTTTTTGGAGGGGACCGAATGCTTGTGTTCGTTCGTTCATTGCTTTTTCCTTTATTAGTAATTCGTGTGTTCAGCAAAGACCAAAGAATTGAATGCTGTTGTTTTTCGCACTCATTTCGGGCAGTCAATTTTTTCACACACTGCTCTAAACACCTACTGTTACAACTATAGATCATATGATATGAACTCAAGGACAGTTTGGATGACCTACATCATCTCCGTTTATCTCATGATGTTTTTTCACGTTCGAAAATATTTACTGAATATGGTTACTACTGTAGATCTTAAGTTCTGAACTCAAGGACGGGATGACCTTGACCATCCCAAGATTATCTTATTGTGTATTTTTAAGTTCGAAAATATTTACTGAATACGCTTGAATACGTGACTCAACTTTGTGTAGCCCAAAAAACTACTGTTACTATCGTAGATTTCACGTTCTGAACTCCAGGACGGTTTGGATTACCTAGAGGATCTCAAAGTTATAAAATAATGCCTGTTGACCTTCCAAAAGGTTCATTTAATATGTTTGAATACATATTATATCCTTATATAGGCCTAAAAGCTAATGTAGATCTGAACTTTTGAACTCAAGTACGTTTTGGAAGACCTAGAACCTATCAGAAAGGTACAAAAAGGTGTATAACATTTATCAACGAGAATTGAATAATACGCATATGATAACATTCTAGAACAACGCCTTACACTTTTAACAAGGCAGTTATTTTTTCTTCCTGAACTTCTTCATATTCAGGATGTTATGTCAGAAGTAATTCTAGCACTGGCCATGCTTTCAGCCGCGTTTCAACCGTGCGTATAGACCTGTCTTTGCAAAAACGAGTTGCGGACCAAGTGCAGGAGGCCCTGAGAGAAAAAAAGTTGCTTGATTACAGGATTCTTAAAAAAACTCAAAGTCATACTGCGTTGCAGTATTATTCATTTTTGTAAATGGGGGTGATCACTTAGTTCATTTTTACTGTACTTAGACAGAAAATGTATAAAAAATAAAAAAAATACTAAAATTTAGAAATCATTTTTTAGTCACTATTTGGTCACTATTTGGTCACTATTTTTATTATTTTAGTCACTAAAGTCACTATTATTTATCCATAAATCCGCTACCAGCCCTGGGATTGAATATGAATTATTAAAGA
>JASCZW010019142.1:0-14218 GCA_034211315.2 Aedes japonicus
GAAAGTTATAAATTCAGAAATGCCGTTAGTTTCAACTTCAAATTTTCGTGAGCATAGCCCAGAGATAAAAAAATGCCGACAAAACCCAGAACATTGCCAGTATTGAAAGCTCCGGCTTAGTTCAAAAACTATTTGCAAAAACCGCATTTTCAAGATATTTCTGAAATTTAACCAGACGGCTTACTACTGTTCCACAGAATTCCTCAAACAGCATAAGCTATCAATTTGGTTAAAAAAAAATACAAAATAGTCATTTACACTAAAAAACCTTACATTTTGCACGGTTTTTTTTTACACGGATTGTTTTCGGCAATAACTTCAGAACGGGAAAACTTATCGACGTAATTCAAATCACATTAAGAGTAATCATATGGCAGTTTAAAAAAAAAATCACGATTTTTGGTGTAAATACTCAAAATTTTAAAAACGGTATTTTGAGCATTGCATAGAAAGGTAACGCATACAAACAAAATCGAAGCAATATTAAATGTTTAAGCATGTGAATTTATCATCACTCTATTTACTCTTCTTTTGCACGGTTCCATACTAAAAGTGGAACGTATCCCCCGTGCAAAAAAAAAACCTTTGTGTATACCTGTTTACGAGAGCGAGGCTCAGACTTTTTTTTTTAAATCATTTATTTGTACAGGCTCATTTAAATCAACTTTACAGACCCAAGTTTTCATATATAAACATCAGTAATCTTAAAATTAAAGTTAGGAGGATTAAAGTTAAAGGATTGAAACTAAAGAATCTAACGGATGGGAAGATAGGTGGGAATTTGACGTTTGCGTTGCATAACACATTTAAATTAAATTCTAAATTGGCAAAAACTTATTACTATACAACTTTTTCTTTTTATCTTTGGACTTGAACATTTTTGAGAGAATAAAACGAAAGGGTGAGTTATGTCAGTGACATAATTGCAATGTTGATGTAGGACTGCTACGTTGATGTGAACAAATTGATGTCATCGAATTGATAAATTTCTACTATGTTTTATTCAGTCTAACGAACCATGAAACCCTATTCTATTGGTGTATGAGGCTCCGGTTCTTCTTCCGCTATTGGTTCTCCATTAAAATTTATAAAACTGTAGTTCGGCTCGAATTAACTGGTAATGATAGTTTGTATGTTGAATGTCCAACGTGCTTGCTAGTATTAGAAGGGTTCTGTGTTTACGGAGGGAACATAGTTCGCGATTAAAATGTTCTTATCAGTCTTCTTTAGCTGCAGGACAGCCTGAGTGTTTGGCGATATTACGATATTACGATAAAAATAGGCATTTACACCATATTCAACTGTAGATTGTGCAGACTGAACAATTAACATACACCCAAAAGTTGAAAAGGAGGCAAAAAAATGCAATTGCAGTTTTTGCTATCATATCTTGAGAAATCCGCATGATTCAGAAAAGGCAATTTTGCCCATTTTGATTCACAAAGCGTTTTATGGTACAAATGAAGCTATGCACGTGGGGCTGCAAAATGGTGAGTAGACAACTGCTCTAGTTGTCCTCATGTCCTCATGTCCTCATGCCCCAGTAACCTCATGCTTCCACGGGTCAAGAGATGACAAAGACCGCCAGCTCAGGGTTGCGTACTTAGCTGGTAGTGCAGCCTGGGCACTGTTGTCCTTCTGACTTCAGCTAGATTGAGGACTTGCGTGCCGAGCATTTGTCCACCAAGGATGCCTAAGGCAGTCGAAGGATTTGTTGACTGGACAAGGGTTCGTGGAGTCGCCAGTCCCTTGTCATGCGAAGACACGCGGCCTTATGGTCGTAGTCTTCCGAAGGTCCTCACTGAGATCGACTGACCCTGCTACAACAAGCCATCACGTAGGCTATTCTCTCAAAACAATCTGCTGAGAATAGTACTGCAGCCATACGTAATCCTTGCACTGATGGTGGGTTCTTATCACATCACATCACATGACAAATGAAGCTATGCACGTGTGTGCAAGCGACTCGCAGGCACAAATAGCTCGAAACAAATTTATCGCTGTAGTGTCCTTATTCAATCATCATCAACATATCAATATACAATTTAGATGAGTCGATAGCACAAACTGGTGCCACGTTATTGGCCACTGTTGTAATGCCGCCGGTCAAGTGTTCTATTTTTGTTCTCACTGATCATCGATAAAGCGTTTTATGAAATAAACAATGCCATGCAAGGGTGTGATGGTGACAGGTTGCACACAGCTTGGTGTAAAATATATCCATTTGCTTCAATGCTCTACCCTGAATTCTTCGCCAAGCAAACCAAATGTAAGGTTTCCATCAAGGGCCGCCATGTTGAGTCATCTGACTGGGCTCCCATCTGACTTTCGAACTTAACCACTGCGCACAACTTCACGCACATATTTAATTTTTCAAAGCAAACTGCTGTGTTGATTTTTGCCCACAACGAATGTTGGATTTTTCCTACAACTTACGATCCACAGCACGCAATAGAACAAAATCATGCTAAATTATATTACAATTTTGCTTTTTCATGTTGGTTGTAGAGCGAATTACGAACAACTTAACCTAACACCCAGTGGACCAGTTTGGACATTTTATTTTTGGAAAAAGTTCCAAAGGCTGGAGCGGGAATCGAAACCTCAACTTCATGGCAACCGCTTGAAGGACGGGCGACGCCGCTAACCACTTGACCACGAAGATGATGTGGGTGATTGATTTGGCCATTTTTAAGCAACGCCATGTTGAGCCGGTGCGTGGTAATGAAAATTTCGATGAGCTCAACAAAAAAATTCCATCAAACAAGTATTTAGTTGGCAATTTGATTTGATCGTCCTGAAAGGGACAGATTTTAGTTGTTTACGGAGGGAACATGGTTCGCGATTGAAATTTTCTTCTCAGTCTTCTTGAGCTGCAGGACGTTTGGCAGGACATCACCCTGTGAAATGGTCAAACCGGAGTAAAGTTTATTCAGCTCCTCGTCGTTGCGGATGGCCAGCAGCAGGTAACGTGAATAATTCTTGTTCTCTTATTGTCACACTCCTGCTGCTACACCCAAAAGTTGAAATTGTAGCAAAAAATGCAATTGCAGTTTTTGCAATCATATCTTGAGAAATCCGCATGATTCTTTTTGGATAGGATGCGGTATGGGTTGGAAATTATAGCGATATCCGATAACGACTCGCGAACTGTCTGACACAGCAGTTGCTGGGCGGGTTTAATTGGTTTACCTGCATTACGATTGGCTCGTAGGAATACCCTTATCGGCCGGGCACTTGCGAGATTTTGTTTTCGGATAAAAAGCTCTTCTTCTTTAAGGACAGTCATATTCCAAGAGATAAATTAGCTGTAGAACGCTATCAGAATGTATCAAAACTCATGGTATGGGGCGCCGTTTCACGAAACGGAAACTCGTCTTTTCATAAAACCTAACGTAAAAATTAACACTAAATATCACATCGAACAGGTTTTTAAGAACCATCTGCTTCCTCATGCTTCAACGCTGTATGGGATTTCATCATATCGTTTCCAACAGGACTCAGTGTTAAAGTTTGCATTAAAAAAATGGACTTTTTTCGGATGATGATAAAAAAAAGCTAAGACAGATAATTGCCTTTGATAAAATTTTCCATGGAAGGTAATTATTTACGCTTTCTTGCAAAAATCTTCCGGCAGTTAACCGGAACATTCGCCATGGCGGACGAAAACATGCATGTAGGCATGTTTCTGAGATCTTTCTTCGTTTTATATATCAATTCTTCCTCAGTTTTCGCGACAAAATGGTTAGGGTAGATTAGGGATTTCCTATGTATAGGTTATATCAAAATAAAATAGAATTAAATGATTTATTTTGATTTCTTTGTAATCGATCGCAAACAAAGAATAGATATCTAGAATACCCGCTTTAATTCTCTTCTATGATTTTTTTGACTTAATTAAAGTTGATCCTCCTAAATCCTAATGTCCTCAATAAGTGTATACGCTATTATTTCTTTTTTTAAATAACATTTAATTCAGCTTAGCTTAGCTAAGCTTAGCTTGACTGACTGCACGTATCGATGGTTGCTACTCCGTGATTGATCAGAATCAGTGGAATTGCACAATGAATCAATTGAATGGGGCTGGGAGTAACCGACCATTCTCACTGTACACGTTTCAGTGATTCAATTTCTTTGATAATCAATAACGGCGCCGGCCACGTCCTTGCAATCAGGTGGGAATAGGGAAGGAAAGTTAGTGTGACCTTTGCTGTTTAGGGACCGTGTTTACCTCTGCATCCCCACAAAGGTCACAGGAGGGTTTTCTATGTTACCAGGGTAGGGCTCGATGGATCAGGATGCACCTTGATAAGTGATGTGATCATAATAAGATTAAATTATTTTTAATGTAGGTTCATAATAATGTGATATAGGGACAAAATGGATAACAATTACCTGTTTCGCTCCGCGTTTTGAGAACACTTACCACATCTCAATCGTTTAAAAATCCTTTGTGGGGTCTGACTAGTTAGCGTTCCGCTTCCACCAAGGTATCCGACCTCGTTAAAATTCACCGGGGCATTCATCATCTTGCTGGAAGCAGCGAATCTCGTCCTCGCAGCATGAGCTCCTTCACACGTTGTCGACCAACGAGAGTGTGGGTGTGGGTAGGGTTTCGCTTCCGATGCTCTAAAATCACTTAACTCCCCCTGTCCTCGGAATGACGACGACGTCAAACTGCGTGCCTTCTCTTCTTTAACTTCTCCGTCGCTGGAACGTGCTCAATTGACCCCGAGTTGAAATATTTGAATTTTAAATTAAACTTTGCCGGAAAACCGAGTGCACCTTGTGGAAGGATACCGGCAACTACAACACATAATTGGAAAGGTGCGGAACAAGCGAAAATACAGACAATCGTTAGCTAATCATGGTGTCACCAATCCCCGCAGCTGTTCCATGCAATAAGCAACACTAGGTCCAACCTACGAGCCCTCCATATTAACTCGCTCACAAGAACACATTGAACAAAACATACTAACCCACACTCCCAGTAGGACAAGAAGCGATTCTCCCTCTGCCCTCTCCGGTCCCTCCATTTGACCAAAAATACCTCGAAACTGCAGCCACACTTCCGAAAGACACACAAATTCTTCCCTGCTCTACTGCTTGCAAGCGCCTGCACCCAGCAGCAACTGAGCTCATCCACAGCAAAAGTTCATTCAGTACCGGCACTCGAAACCAAAGAACTCAATCGAATTAACAGGCCTCTCACATGACGCTGGCAACAAATCTTCAACCGACGATACAACTCTGCTGCATATATGAGGAACATATAGGTGATGCAGTGACATACCAAAATGTTAACATTAACCTGGTATAAACTGGTCAAAAAAGATATGTGCCATGCAAGCATTTTCCCCAACTACACACAACCGCTACGGGAGCTATAACTATTCTACTACAAAATACTATTCAAAAAAATAAAAAGTACTTAGCTGAATTCCAACCAGCATCGCGCAACACTCATAAAGGGCGATACGGTCAAAATTTGGTCAATATCAACTTGACGTATTTCTTTCAATTTTGCATTTAAAAAACCTGAACACCCCTCATTTTGAAGGTATGTGTGTGTAGAATGTTGCTCCTATTTTGATTTTGGAATTCACTCTTCAGTTGTCAAAATGCCGTCCAAGCAAGAAGAGCAGCGTATCAAAATTTTGCTCGCGCATCGCGAAAATCCGAGCTACTCGCACGCAAAGTTGGCAAAATCGCTAAAAGTTGCCAAATCAACCGTTACAAATGTAATTAAAGTGTTTGGGGAACGTTTGTCGACAGCCAGGAAGTCTGGATCGGGGGGAAATCGAAAACCGGAAGCCGCTGAGACAACAAAGAGAGTTGCCGGTACTTTCAAGCGAAACCCTAACCTATCTCTCCGAGATGCCGCAAATAAGCTGGGTGTATCGTCTACAACCGTGCATTGAGCCAAAAAACGAGCCGGACTATCGACTTACAAGAAGGTAGTGACTCCAAATCGCGACGATAAACAAAATACGACGGATGCGCGATCCCGGAGGCTGTACACGACGATGCTGACGAAGTTTGACTGCGTGGTAACGGACGACGAAACCTACGTCAAAGCCGACTACAAGCAGCTTCCGGGACAGGAGTTTTATACGGCAAAAGGAAGGGGAAAGGTAGCAGATATTTTCAAGCACACGAAACTGTCAAAGTTCGCAAAGAAATATCTGGTTTGGCAAGCCATCTGTACCTGTGGCTTAAAAAGCAGCATTTTCATAGCTTCCGGGACTGTCAACCAAGAAATTTACGTGAAAGAGTGTTTGAATAAACGTCTGCTGCCTTTCCTGAAGAAACACGGTTGTTCCGTACTGTTTTGGCCGGATTTGGCATCTTGCCATTACGGTAAAAAAGGCCATGGAGTGGTACGCCGCCAACAACGGGCAGGTGGTTCCCAAGCGACAAGAACCCTCCCAACACGCCAGAGCTCCGCCCAATTGAGAAATACTGGGCTATTGTCAAGCGGAACCTAAAGAAGACCAAAAAAACTGCTAAGGACGAGCAGCAGTTCAAGGCAAACTGGCTTTCTGCGGCGAAGAAGGTGGACAAGGTGGCTGTACAAAATCTTATGGCAGGGGTCAAGCGTAAGGCCCGGCAATTCGGATTTGCAAAAGCGGAAGCCTAACTGAATATTTTTCCTGAATTTTATACTAATTGAACTTGAAAAAGAAATTTAATTTGATTTTTTAAATAAACGATTTCACCGATTTACACGCGTTTTCCCTTGACCAAATTTTGACCGTATCACCCTTTATGCCCCAGCTGAAGCAAGCACGGGTAGCGTTTAGTCCACACATAATCTTCATAATCCGACTAATAGCACAAAATTAAGTCCAGTTGATAAGCTAATGTAATATGTTTTTTTTTTCATTACGACTAAAACTTCCTTCCTTTGTGGAAACACACTGCACCAAAAATATCTGTGGCTGGGTGGCGTAGCACCTCACACTTAAACCAAGCAAAGCATCATATACGACAATTTCTTTACACCGACTCACGGCTCAGTCCACTACTGCTTTTCGATTCTTAAATTCAATTCACTTTCTTACCACTGGGAAACCGTCGGTGCTAAATACAATAATTTTAAAACTTTGAAAATTTACGGGAAACGAAATGACAGGAAATGAAAAAACATCCACTCCTTTTTCTAAATAACATTTAATTCATCATACAAAATACAAGTAAATATACCTCAATACTTTAGGCTCTCTTACAAAAAAAAATCATCATCAGCTTTATAGGGAAAAATCCTCCATCTTTAAATTAGCATTAGCTATCGTGAGGGTTATATTAATTTAAAATTAAGTTTGAATAAGAAAGAAACCTGCACGGCTTGATCCTAAAGAATGTTTTTAAAAATATATACATTCTTTTGAAAAAAGTTTCAGATCAATGTGTGTTTTATTTAATTCATTTGTTTCCACCAGTTGCCGTGAATTGAGTTGTAAAAAATTCAGTTACGAAATTGTTTACAATTAATCTTCATATTTGTCTTCAAAATTTTGTCATCTGCAGAATGAAAAATATATGCTTGATAGATTAATCATTGAAAGGATCTAATTGATTAATTCCACGCTCAGCTGAGTGGCGTTTGAGTGATCTATCTAAATGTAAGATATCATGAACTCGATAATTAAATGTTGTCATACACACTACTAAAACGTTGCGTGAAATGTGATGCTCTAAGACTTACACATGCAAACGTCAAAATCATGTGTAGAAAACGTTAAGAGAAAGCGTTAAATAAATTCAAATTAATCACTTTTTTATGGAGTTTCGTATGCTTCTGTTGCCGAAAGCAAATTTGCACATGCAAGTTTTTGGGTTACTCGTATTCCGTGAAAGATGATTATTTTCTCATGCAAAATAGTAATGCCAAATTGTAAAATCTATAACTTGAAACAAGTAATTACATACCAGAGACTTGCTCACTTTTCAATAGTGGGATCCAGTTCGAGTTTGACCACGATCGCGTTAAGTCGTATCGGCGCAATCGGTCGATCGCAGTGAATCATTATCGAGAAGTATTTAACTACGCGCCCGGTCGGCCGGTCCTGCAAAAGCGATTACCCAGCAAACTGCAAAGTGAATAACCCTACGCGAGTGCAAATTAATATCCAACCCATCAACACAAATTGAACTCGATGGACAATCTTAGTTTCCCCCGTATGGGGGAAACCCCTGGCGGAGGTTACAGGGAAAAAATTATGGTTATTGAAAGGCAGGAAGAAGGAAAAACCCTTCATGGAGTGTCCCCAGTACTTGTAGAAAAAACAATCCAGAGCTACTGTGGGACAATCATTGCCGCAAAAAAAAACCAAAGATGGAAAAATATTTGTAACAGTTCGTAATGATAGCCAGGCCAAAAACCTAGCTAAAATTGAAAAATTAGCCGACGGAATAACGGTCAAGGTATACGAACACAAGACGTTGAACTCTTTGTAAAGTGGTTGTGTTCTGTCGTGACGTGAAAGAAGATACGGACGACTCAATTCTCGATATGCTAGTGGATCAAGGTGTGACCAACGTAAAACAAATTATGAAGGGCATGGATGAAAACAAAATTCCTACCGGCATCTTTGTACTAACGGTGAAGGGAACCAGAGCGCCTGATGAAGTCAAAATTGGTTATCTCCTTCTGCAGACACGGCCATGGTATCCAAACCCGCTGAGGTGCTTCAAGTGCCTTAAGTTTGGCCATACCAGCACTGGCTGCCCGGATAGTGATAAAAATGCAGCAAGTGTGGTGAATCGTATCATGAAGAATGTAGAAACGAAGCTAAATGTGTTAATTGTGGCGGTGGAACATGGTGCGTTTTTCAAGGCGTGTCCAGCACTGCAAAAAGAAAAATATAACAAAAGTCAAAGTCGACATGAAGATTCCATTCTGGGAAGCAAGGAAAATAGTTGAATCTGGGAATAAAATAACATACTCCAACACAGTCACGGCATCAGTCGATGAACAAGTCAAAAAGCTCACTGACCAGAATAAAGCATATGTGACCAAAATCAACGAGCTAAACGAAGAAAAGAAAAGCTACGCCGATACCCTGAAAGCAGAAATGGAATTGCAATTGGAGACCAAGTTCAATCAATACAAAGAAGAGGTGAAAAACTGTTTCATAGAAAATAATAATAAAGTGCTGCAAATGGAAACAAAGTTTCAAGCTTTACAGGAAAAGTGCGAACAATTACATAAAGCATACAAGGAGGAAAAGCAAAAACGAAAACTTGCAGAAAAGGAGGCTGAAAAAACTCAAAGAAGACTGTAACAAGCTCGAAAACCTTCTGAAACTGTACCAACACAAATCAGCCCAAAACACACTAGGACCCAGGAAGTGGCTTCACTCTCCCTCCGAGGAAGAAGAAAGGAATTACCGCGATGAAACCATGTGACGAGGTGGAGTACGTTCAATCGGACTCCAGAAACCTCTGACGGATCTACTCACCAGGACCACGATATGGAACAATGAATCATTAAAAGTCCTAACGAGACCAAAATAACTAATCGAAGGTAAACAAGTTAATCAAACAAAGTCCAATAATCTTTACAATGACACATCATCATAATAACACAACAACTAATGAAAATTGTGCGATCTCATGGAATGTTAGAGGATTAAGAAAAAGAAGAACCAACCTAAAATTACTACTGACTGACATTAATCCGTTGGTACTTTGCCTCCAGGAAACAATGTGCCAAAACGACTCTCAAACAAGCATCAGTAAGTACAAAACATACCATCGGCAAAGATCAAGTGGTGCTAGATCAGCAGGCGGAGTGATAACGGCAGTAAAAGAAGACATAGATAGCGTAATCATCGATCTTAATACAAGCTTAGAAGCAGTAGCTGTGAAAGTAGGAGCACCGATAAATGCTCACATATTAAATGTATATTTCCCCCCCGGAAACCAAATCCAAAAGGATGAGGTTTCGAATCTACTGTCCCAAGTTCCAAAACCCGTGATAGTGATAGGAGACTTTAATGCACATCACCCGCTATGGGGTTCAGACGAAATCAACCACCGGGGCAAAATAATATAGTCAATCATCGACGAAGATAATCTGATAGTGATCAATAATGGTGAAAAAACATATGTAAATAGCGCTACGGGGATCGTATCCTGCATCGATATCTGTTGTTGCTCCGACCAACTAGCTGGAGCCCTAGAACTTACTGTCTCAGAAGATACTTACGGAAGCAATCACATTCCACTAATTATATCGATGCCGCATTTAATACAGGAAAAAGGAAAGTCTTCCTAGGTGGAAAATTGAAGAAGCCGACTGGGTAAAAAACCAAAACATGATTGAAATAACCTACAGAGATGATGTTGTTGACCAAATTGAAGAAATAACAAAGCCGCTGAACAATCCATTCCAAAAACTAAAGGAAGTACCTCCGGTAAACAGGTACCATGGTGGAACAACGAAGTAGCATCTGTTATCAAAGCTAGAAGAAAGGCCCTTCGAATCTTGCAAAGGACAAAAAAGGAATACCAAACCATCAACATGCACAGGATTTTCGAGAAGCCAATATCAAAGCACAAGAGATCATTATAAAGCCAAAAAGAAATCCTGGGAAGAGTTTGCCCAAAAATTCAACGTCCACACGCCTGCTAAAGAAATGTGGAAAAATTACAGCAAAATTCAAGGAAAATTCAAATCCCCACACATCCGAGAAATCAAACTAAATAACCAAAGAAATACTAATAGCAAAGACATAGCTGATAGCCTAGCTGCACACTTCGGACAAATATCCAGCGATAAGGAATATTCACTACCATTCCTTGCGTATAAAAACAACATCGAACAATTCCCGATATTAATAAACCAGGACGACGGAGCCAATTACAACTCAGTATTCTCCAAAATGAGCTCAGGAAGCAGCCTGGAAGGACTCAAAGGATCCTCTCCAGGTCCGGATGGTATCCACTACGCAATGATAATCAATCTCCCAGTAGAGTACAAACATTTGCTCCTCAATACGTACAACAGATTATGGAAAGATTCCGTGTATCCAGAAAGCTGGACTAAATCCATAGTTGTCCCTATGCAAGGGAGAAAAGCAGTGCCCAGGTAATTACCGACCAATCTACTTAAATAGCTGCTCTTGGAAAGATCCTCGAGAGAATGATAACTAATCGACCAATGTACATAATCGAAGAACGCAAGCTGCTTAATGACCACCAATTCGCTTTTCGAAAAGGAAAATCTACAGCAGATTATCTAGCCCACTTTGACACCGCTGTGAGAGAGAAGCTATGCACAAAAAATCCTTACACAAGCAGTTTTCCTCGACATCAAAAAGCTTACGACACCACCTGGCGCAGGCTGGTACTGAACAGAATTTGTGAGTGGAAAATTGGAGGCAACCTCGTTAAATACATCCAGAAAATCCTAGAACGAAGGACATTTAGAGTAAAAGCAAACAATACACCATCACAGGAAGCAATAATAGAGAACGGCCTATGCCAAGGATCAGTTATAAGCGTCACTCTTTTACTGTAATTGCAATCGACACCATATGCTCGGTGCTCCCAGCTGGCGTCCAGGTACTCTTATGCCGATGATGTAGTTCTTTTTGCCACTGACAGCAACCGGAAAAATCTCACCAAAAACTACAATCAGCGCTTCAGTCAGTTGAATCATGGGAACAATGTACATGGCTTCAAGATATCAACCGAAAAATGTGTAACAGTGTTGTTCAAGAACCCCAGATCAAGAAAACAAATAGGTCAAAAAGCTGTAAACTGAATAACGGCTTTGCTACCAGAAAAAAGTTGCCACAAATGTCTTGGAGTTACTCTAGATCAACACCTCACCTACAAAACACACACATAGAGGAATAAGAGCAGCATGCTCCAGAGAGTTCAGTTCCTAAGATTCATCGAGTCTCAGATCATGGGGTGGCGACCAGAAAACTCTTACAAAAATCTACCAAAGCAACCGTACTTGAAAAATACTGTACGCCGCTCCTATTGTATCTTTCCATCAGTGACACGGTAATCAAACGGCTCGAGAGTTTGCATAACAACGCTCTACGGATCATCACAGGAGCGTTCTTTACCAGTCCAATAATAAGCATACAGGCTGAAGCAGGAATTCCAAACATCAGGTGCCTCCTAAACCAAAGACTAGCGATATTTGCAACAAAAACAATCAACAACACCTGTCTTCCACTAAACAGCGAAACAGAAGAGTACAGCAGTCACAGCTCAGGAGAACTATGGAATCAAGAACCAACTACCGAACCAACACTATAAAACCAGAAGTAGTAGAATCATAGAGGACCTAGGAACAAATTTCCCATAAGTAGATCTCTGCATATACCATCCACCCCACCCATGGAAGAGGAACACAAAATAGATGTCGATAACACTCATGCTACACGCGCAGGGAGCGGAAAGAATAACTCAGACCAGAGAAAACTATTGGCCCAACTAATCAGCACCAAACACAGACTCCACTCAGCGATCTACACTGATGGATCTAAAAACCGATTCAAGAACGGGTATTTCAGCGTAATCGTCGAAGGTAACGTAATACGTAAAAGAACCTGCACAATCTACTTAGCATCTACAGTGTAGAAATGTATGGCAACACCAGTTGAAGCTCCCAAGCTGATATCAAAATCATTAAGAAAGAGTAGGTGCCTTCATCATATGCACTGACTCTCTGAGCGTAATCACCGACTATCGAAAAAGAAAGATGTAAATCTCTTCTCAAAGATGAAATAGTCACCCTCATACAACAACACAACCGATAAGGGAACATCCATTACCTTTGCTGACACCAAGCCACATCGGCGTTCCCGGGAACGAGAAGGCTGATACAGAAGCGAAAGCGAGCCCTCGAACTGAATACGGTTTAACGCAGAAAAACAGTTGACCACACAGGAACCAAAACCATCATCATACGAACATTATTGATAAATGGCAAATGGAACGGCACTCAAACCAGAAACAATAAACTCAAGAGGAATGCTAAAAAACACCATCACACCTTACAGAGACTCCAATTACAGGAATCGCAGAGATGACGGCCAGCATTCACTTCAGACTACGGCGAGGCCATACGCGGGTAACGGCATGCATATCTACTGGAAAACAGACTCCACCTAAGCGCACAAATGCAACCAAATACTTACCGTCAAATATATTATAGCCTTCTGCCCAGGATATGATGACTTGCGCGAAAAATTGGCCTCCAACCCAGCCTAAGAGAGGCACCTCCTGCTGACGACAGTCACCAAGCAATAAAAGTGCTTAGGCTTTCAAAGAAATTGCGCTGATAGATGAAATATGACTGGACTCTTTCAAATAAACAACCCAATATAAAAAAGCAACCCAAAACCCACAGAATAATACAGTTGGTCAAGCCTAACCAGTTGTACCATTTACCACCTCATCGGAAAATGTGGGAAAAACCTGACTCCAAGGAAGACAACGCCAAGCAGACTGGGTGATCAGCAGGTCAATCAGTCATCGAGAACCAGGAGGTCCACACAGAATAATGCCGCACCCAACATGCCAGACTTCTTAAACCGATGGTCATCATGGCAGCAGTGGCTTAGTGCCCTGGCGCCAAAATCGCTTATCAAGACAGGATGGAAGTTCTGCAAGCGTCAGGCGTTCGAAACCGCTTCGCTCCGTTGCAACAATACAACAAGCAGTGATCAAAGAATGAAGAAAAAAAATACTATTAGATGTTAAGTTGTTTCAAACTCTGTAACGAACCAAACGAGACTCGAATAAAATTTAAAGAGTCTTTACCGCAGAAAAAAAAAAAAAAAAAAAATCTAATAGAACTTGTTCTAATAACCAAAACACTTTGCTTGCATTATTCTCGAATCCGTATTGAAGGCACATTAGCCATTTTTTGAATTATGGGCAGTTGTGCACAATCCGGTTTCTTCGCTCAGGAGATAGACCACGCATTTTCAAACTTTCGTAAAAAAAATTACAACATTCGTTTAATTTGAACAACGCAGCCAAGAATTGGTTGAATACTGCACGCATTTTGAATTTACGGTTAATCATTGTAATGCATATATGATTTATTGGAAGAGCGCAGCGCTAGATATAATTCGCAAACAACCACGCAAACATCAAACCGCGAAGTCAAAAAATGGGTGTGGTCTCCATTCATGAAACTCACACTTGAAAATACCTTGCCGTAGCGCTTGTAATAAAAGTTCTT
>JASCZW010019143.1:0-14232 GCA_034211315.2 Aedes japonicus
GATGGGAGCCAAATTCAGGCCTTTACAGTTTGTTGAAAATGTGTAACTTTCTGCTATATCTAATAAACATTTAGAGGTGATCTTTCTTGAAAACTTCAGCAAGACATCGCAAAAACCACACAGATTAAAAGAAACACTGAATTTGCTGCTTTTTCTAATGCACATAAAGGGAATGCTAGATTTTGGGAAAATTGATGGGACATTTCATGTAAATTTAACCCATTCATGTTAATATAAATAAATAATATTAACAAGCACGTAAAATTTCCCCTTCGTTTAATTTCAATCCAAAGGAGGCGTAAATAACGAAATTGTTTGCAATCTTTCATGTGCCATACAATATTTTTTTCAATCTTTCATACAATAGGCTAGATTCAGGCGTTATCTGGCTTAAATTTTCATGATATATCCCATTATTTTCTGTAAAATCTAGCATTTTTTTTTATATGGATTAGATAACGCAGAAAATTCAATGTTTCTTTTTATCTGTGTAGTTTGACACTTTGCTTCTAAAAATATTGCAGCTTATTTTAGTTCACCTTCCTCCCGAGCCCTTCTATTCCCGGGCAACTTTATTCAAACCCGTTCCAAATTTCATTTATTTCCAAAGTCTCTAATGTTCTTACAACCTTGACCAGTTTGCTGTCCCTTAACAATTGCCCAGTATCTCTCGATGGGTCGACACTGTGGAACATTTGCTGGATTCATATCTTTGGGCATAAATTCTATATCATTGCCAGTGTAACCAGGGAAGTGACACCTCGCGAGATCTGACCAAATAATGTGATTTCGGTGTGCCTTCGAATGAACGGACGGTAGTGTTTTTTTTTTAAATTCATTAACGTGCACATCCTCATAGATTGTTCTGCTCGTCACGAAGAACAACTCCGACTTCCACATAGACAGATTGCCGCCTGCCAAACAAGATACATTCCTCCAAACTTTCAATACTAATTATAGTCTTGGATTTTGTAGGACAGGAAGTCCTTATTATCCTTCTTTTGGTTAGTATTTCGTACCAGAAAGTATTGGAAAATCGGCTATAACATATATCGCATCGTTATGAATTAGAGGGTGATACGGTCAAAATTTGGTCAAGGGAAAACGCGTGTAAATCGGTGAAATCGTTTATTTAAAAAATCAAATTAAATTTCTTTTTCAAGTTCAATTAGTATAAAATTCAGGAAAAATATTCAGTTAGGCTTCCGCTTTTCCAAATCCGAATTGTCGGGCCTTACGCTTGACCCCTGCCATCAGATTTTGTACAGCCACCTTGTCCACCTTCTTCGCCGCAGAAAGCCAGTTTGCCTTGAACTGCTGCTCGTCCTTAGCAGTTTTTTGGTCTTCTTTAGGTTCCGCTTGACAATAGCCCAGTATTTCTCAATTCGGCGGAGCTCTGGCGTGTTGGGAGGGTTCTTGTCCTTGGGAACCACCTGCACGTTGTTGGCGGCGTACCACTCCATGGCCTTTTACCGTAATGGCAAGATGCCAAATCCGGCCAAAACAGTACGGAACAACCGTGTTTCTTCAGGAAAGGCAGCAGACGTTTATTCAAACACTCTTTCACGTAAATTTCTTGGTTGACAGTCCCGGAAGCTATGAAAATGCTGCTTTTCAAGCCACAGGTACAGATGGCTTGCCAAACCAGATATTTCTTTGCGAACTTTGACAGTTTCGTGTGCTTGAAAATATCTGCTACCTTTCCCCTTCGCTTTTGCCGTATAAAACTCCTGTCCCGGAAGCTGCTTGTAGTCGGCTTTGACGTAGGCTCTCGTCGTCCATTACCACGCAGTCAAACTTCGTCAGCATCGTCGTGTACAGCCTCCGGAATCGCGCTTTGGCCGTCGTATTTTGTTTATCATCGCGATTTGGAGTCACTACCTTCTTGTAAGTCGATAGTCCGGCTCGTTTTTTGGCTCGATGCACGGTTGTAGACGATACACCCAGCTTATTTGCGGCATCTCGGAGAGATAGGTTAGGGTTTCGCTTGAAACTACCGGCAACTCTCTTTGTCGTCTCAGCGGCTTCCGGTTTTCGATTTCCCCCCGATCCAGACTTCCTGGCTGTCGACAAACGTTCCCCAAACACTTTAATTACATTTGTAACGGTTGATTTGGCAACTTTTAGCGATTTTGCCAACTTTGCGTGCGAGTAGCTCGGATTTTCGCGATGCGCGAGCAAAATTTTGATACTCTGCTCTTCTTGCTTGGACGGCATTTTGACAACTGAAGAATGAATTCCAAAATCAAAATAGGAGCAACATTGCAAAATTGAAAGAAATACGTCAAGTTGATAATGACCAAATTTTGACCGTATCGCCCTTTAGATGAAATTTGCTTTTTCCGAGGGACCAAACCACAAAGCTTGCGAGCACGAGTCTTGATCACAGTAAAGTTGAGTGGCTAAAACCTGTATCCACATTAATCCGGACACCTCCAAATCATTGAAGCTTTTGAAATATTGCACGTAGAAATGAAAAATTTCACTGTGGTATAGCTGAGAGTCCACGATGAAAAAGACTATGATTGATGTTTACATTTCATGTTTAGTACACGGGCTCGACGTTTGTACTGCGAATATTTGACAAAGGTTTCATGCGTTGTTATGGACGATGAAACTTGGGTCCTGGAGGATTTTAAGCAGCTTCCAGGGCTGGCTTTTTTTTCTGCTATGGCCAGAAATGCTACAGCTGAGCATTTCAGAACGAAGAAGGCATCGAAATTTCCCAAAAAATACCTTGTGTGGCAAGCAATTTGCGCGTGTGGCAAAAAGAGGAAATCTTTCGTCACTACAGGCACAATAGACAAGGAAATCTATCAGAAAGAGTGTCTGCAGAAGCGATTGCTACCCTTCATCAAAAGTCACAAAGAAAAACCTTTGTTCTGGCCCGATTTGGCATCATGCCACTATGCTAAAGTTGTGATGGAGTGGTACCAAGCAAATCAAGTGAACATTGTACCAAAAACCTCAAACCCGCCAAATTGCCCAGAGCTACGACCAATTGAGAGATATTGGGCTCTGATGAAGCGGAAGCTTTCTGGAAAGAAACAAGGAATCAAAGACATCAAACACTTGCAGCAAATTTGAACAAAGAGGGCTCCTACGATTTGTGAAGAGTCTGTACAAACCCTAATGGACAGAGTTAAGTGCAAAGTTCGAAAATTTTATGCATATACCGAATAACTATGTTTTGTCTCCAGGAATTGTTAAAACACATCCTATGAATCTGAAATAAACAACTACGACGGAAATATAATGCGAAATTTATGTTTTATTCATGTTTTGAGGTGTCCGGATTATTGCGGATACAGACCTTATTATTTTTAAAAACGTACTGATATATAATGAACTTGACAGCAGTTGCTTAAGCTTCTCGGAAGCTGAATGAACTTATTGGAAGTTTTATGATAATCCTGAAATTTTCTCGCTCTCGTTCTAGAAGAGAAGTGGTAGAACTTGAAAGAAGTCCATTGAATAGCCGAAAAATTCTCAACGTTTCTGGAAACTTGGTTGAACTTCCAAAAAATTTGCTGATTATCCATGGAAAAGGAACAACATTTTGGAAACTACAGGAACATGGAAAACCTGAGTTTAAAATGAATATCACAAAAATTTTAATAATTTCAGAGACATTGAAAAGAAAATCTGGGAAGCTGCTCGATTTGCAAAACTTTTAATTAGCTGATGGAATTTCTGTGAAATAAATGGCATTTTCCGAGATGATGTAAAACTTAACAATAATTTTCAAGGATCTCAAAGATTGTAATATGGCGAAAATTCAAAGAAATTGATAAAACATTTGAAAAGTAGTTGATTTTTTTGATTCTCACTTTGTTTCGGTGCGAAAAATTATCGAGTAGTAAGAAGTTTCAGTTCTTCTTAAAACTTAAGTACCCTCATCATCTGAGATGCTCCCTGAACCGTTGGAAAGTTTTTCGATCTTCTGAGAAGATCCCCGAACTTCTAGGAAGCTCCCTAGAATAATGGAAAACTTCAAGGAATGTTAAAATTTTGAGATTGCTCAAAAATTCTAACAATTTTTCTGTACTTCTGGGACATTTTCAGGAATTCTGGAAAGTTTTCTGATTTTTGGGAAAGTTCTCTTTGAAATTCTTGGAAGATCCAAGGATTTCTGAGAAATTTCCTGAAATTTTGGGAAGTATCTCGAGCATCTGGGAAGTTCATTGAGCTTTTGGGAAGTTCACTGAACTTCTGGGATGTTCTCTGAACTTTTGGGATGATCTCTGAATTTTTGGGACGTTTTCTGGGCGTCTGAGATGCTTGCTGAGCTTATGAAAAGGTTTCTGATCTTAGGAGAAATTCTGATCTTAGGAGAAATTCTCTGATCTTTGTGGACGTTTTCTGGAATTCTGGTAAGTTTTATGAATTTCTGGAAAGTACCCTGAACTTCAGGGAAGTTTCTTGGGCTCCAACAAGGACCCTGAACTACTGAAAAGTTCTCTATACTTCTGGAAAGTTTCATGAACTTCTGAGAAGTTCTCTGAACCCCCAGAGATTCGCAAATTTTTGAAAAGCTTCATAAATTGCTGGAAAGTTCTCTGAACTTATGGGTTGTTCTCAAATTTTTTGGAAAGTTTCCTGAACTTTTGGGGAATTCCCTGAAATACTGGAAAGTTCCCTGAGCATCTTCAGTGGTTCTACCAACTTCTGAGAATCAGAAAATTTCTGATAAGTTTTCTGAGCTTCAGAGAATCTCTATGAGTTTCTGGAGAGTTGCATGAACTTCTCAGACGAACCCTTTACTTTTAAAAAGTTTCCAAAACTCATGGGAAGCTCCCTGAGTTTATGAAAAATTTCTTGAATTCCTGGTAAATACCCTGGAATTTAGCAAAGTTGCATGAACTTATGAGAAGAGCCCTTAACTTCTGGGAAGGTCCATTATTTTCTGAAAAGTTCCGTGATTTTCTGGGATGCTCCCTGCAACAAGGAAAATCGCAAAACTTCTGGAAAGTCTTGTGAATGTCTTACTCTGTGCAATTTCCCAGACATTTTCATAATATTGTCGTGCATTTGATTGTATTGTACTGCACGGATATTTCAAAAACCGCATTATATATATTGAGTCTTCCAGTATGCAGAGAAAAGCGGGTAAAATCGACAATAACTGATGTCTACACAAGCTGACATCCCCTGCATTCAATTCCCCAGACAATTCCACAATAGTGTATTTTCAATATATGAGGAATATCGGGCAAAATTGACAGTTCATGAGGTTTTTACAAGACGATATGGCTTTCATTGGATTCTCCAGACATTTTCACAATAGTAGATTCTAAATGCGTTCAATATTATTAGTGAAAATATGATAAATGTAGGATTATCCAATGATTTTTCAAAATTAAGGGAAAATCGGGCAAAACGAGCCATTTCCCGAAGTCTGCATAAGTCGACATACACTTCATTCGATTTTCCAGACATTTTCATAATATTGTAGTGCATTTGATTTGATTCTATTCCAAAAATCTATTAATTCTTCCAGTATGTAGGGAAAAGCGGACAAAACGGTCAATAACTGATGTTTACACAAGACGACATACTCTCCATTCAGTTCCCCGGACATTTCCACAATAGTGTATTACGTTTATATAGATTCTAATTCGCCCAAATTTCCAAAACCACATGGCATATCTAGTACTTTCAGCATGTGAGGAATATCAGGCAAAATGGACAGTTCCTGACGTTTCTACAAGACAATATTACCTCCATTGGATTCTCCAAACATTTCCACAATAGTGCAGCACAAATGGATGCAATATTATCAGAGCTAATACGATAAATGTGTGATTATTCAATTTTTCTTCCGAAATTAGGGGAAAATCGGGCAAAATGAGCCACTTCCCGGAGTCTGCCCAAGATAAAACTAACACCATTCGATTCCTCGCATTTTTTTACATAAGATAAGCTGTTTTACAGGGCATTTATTCAGCGGCCTTTAATTAGCTGTGATTTTGGGTCCCATTTTTCCTACTGTGCATTGTTTCGTTGGTTCTGCACTTCTTTTTGTCTTTGAAACGCTCTCACTGACAATTGTGCATTTCGGAAAATTGTGACAGAAACTTCTTTATCCAAGCTAGCAGAACTTGTGGTCCTTCCTTGTTGTTGACAAGCGTTCAGAATACCGCGTTTCAAAAGGCTATAATATTCGGCATACTTAATTCCCCTTTGATGAAGTGATGTTGGCGCCCTAGGTTTTGCATTCATTAGGGCATTTTCAGCGGGGATCTATATTCGGAACAACTTTTTACTTGATTTGCATCAGTAAAACTTGAAACCAGCTAAAATATACCAACTTCACGTTCTCCGCACCGGTGTTGTATTTCTTGTTTATAAATCCGCCAACACCTGTCATCCTGTCAATCATTGAACATCAGAGATCAGAAGTTTTTTTTTAGAGAACGCAGATTATTCATAATGCTTTTGCTATTGCTTTGGCGCAATAATTTTTACTGCCATCGTTAGCGAGGAATACTTGCTCTTTCGTTTGACTGAAGGTGAATGTGTGAATGCATGCGTTTCATTGAAAAGATATTAGATAATGCTGATTTGTGGTCACGGAAAAACAAGAGTCGAAACGGACAGGATCACGTCGTGAAGACGCTATAAATTCAAAATCCATAAAACGCCCCAGAAATTCAGGAAACTTCTAAAGATTTTTGAAGCATCCCCAAAAGTTTAGGAAACATTTCAAGAATGTTTCCATAAGTTTAGAGAGCTTCCTAGAAGTTCAGGGATCTTCCTAGAAGCTCGAGAAACTTTCCAATAGTTCAGGGAACATCCCAGAAGCTCATGGTACTTATGTTTTAAGAAGAACTTTAAGTTCTTAGTACACGATAATTTTTCGTACCAAACCAAAACGAGAATAAAGAACTAAAAAACTACTTTTTTAATGTTTAACTTCGCGGAATTTACACCGTATCACAATCTTGGAGATTCTTAAAAGTTATTGTAAGGGTTAACAAAATCTCGGAAATGCTAATTATTTCACAGAAGTTCTACTAATGCTTATGTTTCAAGTTGAACATCGACATTTTTAATTTAAACGGACGAAATTTCTATCCGTGCATTTCAAACTAGTCAGCATTTTCCGAAAACTGCAGTTGCTTGCGTTATGCAACCGTTAAATCCATGCACCCCTCGTTTATTGTGTTTGCGAAGTATGATGTGAGACGTAATTTTTCAAAAGCTTACAGTGGCAAATAATCAAGAAGAGCACCGTAAAACCATCGTCGCCTAAGGGCATCTTCAACGGTGGTACAAATCGTGGATGGGATTTATTTTTTTAGACCAAACGCAAAAACACCGCTGCATCAGTGATGTCAATTTTGTTTTATACCAGATCGATTTTGCATCATTTTAAAACCAGTATTTTGGAACAATAAAAGTACTGTTCCAAAACGCTACACGTTGCTTGATAATACCAACTAATGAGTAAAAATTCAGCATTTGAGACAGACAGTGGTGTTGCTCGCCTCGGATGCTGATCATTACCTCAAGTTGCTCCAGGTGCCTGCAAATTGTTTTTCATTTAATCCCTGAATAACACAAAAAGTTCTCTTAGTTTTTAACAGCCCTGCATTTTCCGGAATCTTCCGGAATTGTGACTGTTGAGGATTTTACGACTAATTTGATGTCAAATTCCGATTCTTAATAGTATTTCAATTCCTCGGAATTGGAAAGTAATGACGTTTACAAAGTGACCAATCGGTTTATTGATGGATTGGTCATGGTTATCACTCGCAAAAAGCTCATACAGGTAAATTTTAGAGAAGTCTATTATATAGAAATTTTCAGCAAGCTTTCTGGGAGAAACCGATGATATATTGAAGATAGATTTAATTTCTCGGAGGAAAAGTTCAAAAAATCTTTGATTTTTTCAGGAATCGTTTTAAAATATTATATTATTCAATTGCATATTCTACAGTTTTAAGACAATCCTATGCACTTTTTGGTAGCTACACGAATTGATTAGAAGTTATATATGCTTCTAAAAAGTAAACGCACCCTTAAAAAGATATTTTCTGAATGACTATGAAATCCGAAATATTTATGAAGATTGGGTGGAATTATAATGAACTTGCCAGAAGTTGATTAGGCTTTTTGATAGTTTAATAAACTTTTTGGAAGTTTAATGATGACCATGAGGGTTACTCGCTCTTTTTGAGAAAAGAAGAGGTAGAACCTTCAGAGAAGTCCATTGAATAGCCGTTTCTGGAAACTTGGTTGAACTTCCAAAAAGTGTGGTGATCATCCATGGAAAAGGAACAACTTTCTGGAAACTACCTGTACTTGGACAAGCAGATTTTGCAAGAATATCACAAATATTCTAATAATTTACGAAACATTGAAAAATGAATCCGGGAAGTTCCTCGATACGCAAAACCCTAATAAGCTGATGGATTTACTGTGAAATAAATATCATTTCCAAGATGTTGTTAAACTTTACAAGAACTTTATAGAATCTCCAAGATACGGTAATACGGCGGGAATTCCAGGAAATTGATTATGCATTAAAAAAGTAACTTATTCTTTGATTCTCATTTTGATTCAGTGCGAAAAATAATCGAGTAGCAAAAAGTTTAAGTTCTTCCGTTCCCTAAAGGGATGTTCCCTAAACTGTTAGAAAAAAAAATTCTAGGAAGCTCCTTAAACTTATGGCAAAATTCTTGGAATAATCCTAAAATTTCGAGAATGCCCAAAAAATCCTTATAAGCTTTCTGAATTTCTGGGACATTTTCGGAAATGCTGGAAAGTTCCCCGATCTTTATGAAAGTTTTCTGAAATTTCAGTAGTGAACAGCAATTTCTGCTAGAACGAAAGATGCGAAGAGAAAGTATCGAGGTCGGCAGGTTATGAAATTGAATTGAAGTAGTTTGAAATTGACGTACTTTCTCTTCACATCTTAAGTTCAAGCAGAAATTACTGTTTACTACTGAGATCCCATGGTGAAAATATTTCCAATTTCAAAACACTATAATTTAAATTCGGCGCACTCTACACAATAAAACCATAATAAATAATGAATCCTAGAAATTGTAAGCTGTTTAGAGGAATACCTTTAACTAGAAATGAGATGAAAGATTAGTATTTTCCATTTAATTCCAACTACCTTTTTTGCTTTTCTCGACACTTAAGAAGTCTGCACATTGTAGACGAAATACGCGTATGTTTTCTGAATTTGCTGGAAGATCGCAGGACTTCTGAGAAATTTCCTGAATTTTTGGGAAGTACCTCGAACAACTGGAAGGTTCTGTGAGCTTTTGGGAAGCTCCCTTAAGTTCTGGGAAGCTCTCTGAATTTCTGGCACGTCCTCTGAACCTCTAAGATGATTGCCGAGCTTCTGGAAAGTTTCCTGATCTTTGGAGAATTTCCCTGATTTGTGGACGTTTGCTGAAGTTCTGGGAAGTTTTATGAATCTCTGGGAAGTGCCCTGAACTTCAAGGAAGTTCCTTGAGCTCCTACAAGGTCCGTGAACTTCTGAGAAGTTCTCTATACCTCTGGGAAGTTTCATGAACTTCTGAGAAGTTTTCTGAACCTTCATGAAGTTCTGGAAAGTTTTCTGAACTCTTGGGATGCTTTCTTATTTTCTGGAAAGTTTCTTTTGAGAAATTCCCTGAAATTCTGGAAAGTTCCCTGAACATCTTCGGTGGTTCTATGAACTTCTGAGAAATACCCAAAAAATTCAGATAAGTTTTCTGCACTTCAAAAAAGCTCCCTGGATTTCTGGTGAGTTGCATGAACTTCTGAGAAGAACCATTTACTTTTAGGAAGTTCCCAGAACTCATGGGAAGCTCCTTGATTTTATATAAAACTCCCTGAATTCCTGGGAAATACCCTGAATTTTAGCGAAGTAGCCTGAGAAGAACCCTTCTGGGAAATTTCCTTATTTTCTGAAAAGTTTCCCTAATTTTCTGGGATGTTCCCTAAGCAAATCGGTAAATCGTAGATCGCAAACGTCTGGGAAGTGTTCTAAATTTCTTATAAGTATCCTGAACTTTTGATAAGTTCTCTGAGTATCTGGGAAGTTCACTGAATTTTGGGAGAGTTGAATAAACTTCTGGGAAGAACCTTTCACTTTTGAAATGTTTCCAGAACCCATGGGAAGCTCCGAGAATTTATGGAAAATTCCCTGAATTCCTGGCAAATACCCTGAATTTTAGCAAAGTTGCCAGAACTTCTGAGAACCCTTAACTTCTGAGAAGTTCTCTTATTTTCTGAAAAGTTCCCTAAGCAACAGGGTAAATCGCAAAACATCTGGGAAGTTTCCTGAACGTCTTAGAAATATCCTGAACTTCTGATAAGAAGAAGTTCACTGAATTTATGCAATCTTTTCCGAACTTTTGGGAAGCATTTTCGTTCATCAGTTTCTTCACCTCTTCTGGTGTTGGGGGTTGCAAATAGTGCGGGCCGAAAGTCTTCTGGATTGCTTTGCAAACATTCCTCAGTGTCGGCAGGCTCCTCAATGCAAGAAAGAAAATCAGAGAATGGAACGTGTTCCATTTAAAAAAGCGGTTGGATGTCTCAATGTCGAAAACATTGAGAAGCTGTGAAAAGGATCATGCGATATCTGAAGGGAACTGCTGGCAAGAAATTGGAGTATTCCGACTACAGCGATGCCGATTGGGGATAATCACAAGTCTAGAACGAAACGTCTTCACTATGACAAGTGGAGCAATTTCTTGGAATGTGAAGAAACAACCTACAGTCGTGCTATCGTCATGTGAAACAACATCTTACATCAAGATTACAAGGTCAGTCATACTTAGCATGGATAATCTTGCCATGACGCTTGTAGAAATCCGTAGATTCCCTTTTTTATAAGGAACATCTCTAGTTTTAATGATTTTCTAGATAGACAGCAAGTTATTTAACGTTTTGGATCTACGCTTTTTATTACCCGTAGAATACTTTTCAGTGTAAACTTATGAAAATTAAAGAGTGATAGAAGATAAGATCCTATAGTCCTTAGCGATAACAACAAGTTCAAAATTGTGCCGGACAAGCAATTACTTTGTGAAAAGAAACAAAAGAGTTAGTGATTACCGATATATTCTTTTGTTAGAATAGCTTTCGGAATGCCTTTTAACCTAAACCATACGACGCCTAAACTATTTTCAGTACTAATTCTTGGATTTACCTTTTTATTTACAAAAAAAAATCAACTTGACCACCGCCACCACTTGCAGACAGATCCCATTAGAAGAAGTAGAACGAAGACGCCATCACCAAACAGCAAATTGCGACCGATTCTTAAAAAAACAAAATCCAACAAATCCACCTACCTTGAAATACTTCACCGTCTTGACCCGCAGCTCCAGCGTGGCATCCTCGTCGCATATCATTATCGTATGCGGATGCTGCTGGAAGGCACTGACCGTCCACATGTGGTTCACTCCTTCCTCGATCGCCTTGTACAGGGCGAAAGCCTTGTGCGCTCCGATGATCAAGATCATCACTTCCCGGGCATCCATCACGGTCCCCACGCCGACCGTCAGCGCCTGCTTCGGTACCTTGCTAATATCGTTCCCGAAGAATCGTGCGTTCGCTTCCAGTGTATCCTGGGCCAGGGTTTTAACCCGAGTCCTCGACACCAAACTGGAGCCCGGTTCGTTAAATGCAATATGACCGTCCGGTCCGATACCACCGATAAACAGTTCGATTCCACCGGCGGCCTTGATCTTGTCCTCGTAGGCATTGCACTCTGCCACCAGGTCCGGTGCGTTGCCATCCAGAATATGCACATTCACCGGATCAATGTCGATGTGCTTGAAGAAATTGTGCCACATAAAGTAGTGGTAGCTCTCCGGATGCTCCCGCGGTAGATCGACGTACTCGTCCATGTTGAAGGTTTTCACGTATTTGAAGGAAATTTTTCCTTCCTGGTGGAACTTGATCAGATGGCGGTAGAGTCCCAGAGGGGTGGAACCGGTCGGTAGGCCCAGCGTGAAGAACCGGTTCGGGCCCGGTTTGAAATCGTTGATACGCTTCATTACGTACTTGGCCGACCATTCGCCAACGTAGTCGGCCGTGTCCAGAATGATGAGACGCATGGTGGTGCTGCAATGGGAGGAGGGAAAGTGACGGTGGGTCTGTGATTAGTAGTTGATTTTTTGGAAGAGATATAAGATTCGGTTTCAAGCCTGCTTGGCTTGAAATAGAGTCGTTACGAAAAAAATTCTTCAAAAGTTGAGTCACTCAAATTTGAGTAGATTCTGTGGGAATTGTTTAATTTTCGTTCTGTCGATTACCACAAGATTTACCCTACTTTAGACTCGATTTAATGTTCAGTAGAACGGCCGTGTAGGAATGGACGTGTTCAAATCACGAGACCCCGACCTTCACAAACGAATCTGTGCGTGACAGGAATGCTGTTGTTTGAATTCTTTAAATCGAATCGAAATGCTTCTGAAGGGAGCCTCCACAGAACACAACTAATATCAATTCCCATTTCTACATAATTGGAATCTGCACCTACAAAGCGTTTATCGGCGATATTGCCTTAATACTAAAATGATTCATACCGTTCCTTGTCGCTTCTGTTGCACTTTCGCTTTGTTTGGTCTCGATATCACACACAACCTTGTACGACGTTGTTTGCACACGAAGCGTTCAACAAGTGGCTCTGCGGGTGGAAATCCAATAATAGTCTAATAGCTGCTCTATAGATCCAGCTCACTATCCTCTCTGAACAACGCGAAAGCACAGATAGGCCAGCCAGCGATATCAATATTCCAAACAGGAGCACAAACTAATGCAAACAATCATCAGCTGTTGACTGTCCGGTGGCTACTCTAGACTGACTACAGCAGCTCATTGCATCGCATCGGTCGGTCGGTACACAAGTTCGTGGCGAACCAATACCCACACAGAACCGCCACACGCCCCTATCTTCGGAACGAGAACGCGAGGGGTTCCTTATCGTCCAGTGACTCGTCTTTTTCGTCGTCCACGGAATGCATGTTCATGCGATGTTCGGTCTGCTATTGAGCGGTGGTGTGGCCTTCCATTTCATCGTTAAGTTTACCACGCATATTTGACTGACCAACTGATCGAATCGATCCGACCGTCTTCATTCGGTCGTCGCGGTGTGTGTTGTTTTGTTATTAAGCATAAATCGCTTATTGATGGTGGACGTGTTTGCAAAAAAAAAAGTAGGTCAATGTTGTTTTGGGTAAATGTGGCAGTGTTGGAGCTTACGGAAGAATGGAGTCGAGTTGTTTGTTTTGGCTTGTTGATGGTTTGTCGTAGATAGCTGAAATCCGTGCCATTTATTGTGCTGATTCTGTTTAAGAGCGCGAATGTGATAGGATCAAGCTATCGAAAGCAGATAGGTCATTGTTCAAACTTTATGGATTTTCCCCTGTATGAAGGGTTGCACCATGCACAGATTTATCTAGAATGATTCAGATTTTTTTTCGCCCAGATATCTGTATGTAAAGATCACAGATTCTTGAGATAAACCAAGATTTTTGAGATTTTTAACAATTGTTTGTCCGCGCAACAACCTCCAATTTTAAATAAGTGTACATAGGGTAGGGAACGGCTTAAGCACCCCGGGACTCTATTCCAAGCACGGGGTAAACGTTAACCTTCAACGCTCATTTTTTGCAGTACGGTGCTCCATGTAGTAGAAAGACTAGAAAGTACTAGAAAGTTTCCCTTATACTTCAAGAAAGTTTCTTCCTGACTTTATCTTCTGGGATTTCCTGAACTTCGAAAAGTTCTCATTCTGAAATGCTGGAATGTTCGATTAGAAACTTTAGGGAAGCTCTTTAGCACTTTTGGGTAGCTCCAACTAAACTGTTGGTCTCTTCGGAACTTCTGAGAAATCCTCTTGTGAAATTCTGAGGAGATCTTCATTGAATTTTATGAAAAAATCCTTCTTGATCCTACAGGTAGTGCCCTCTCTGGTAAGTTTCTTCCTGAATTCGGGGAAGTTTTTTTCCTAAGCTTATTCTTTACAAACTTCTGATTGGTCTCATCCTGAACTGCGAGGAAAATTTTATTGAAACTTTGGGAAAGCCGTCTCCAAAATTTCTAGGAAAATTCCCCTAAATTTGTTCTTGAAGTTTCTTCCTGGACTTTGGGAAGTTTTCTCCAGAACTTTGGGGGTTTGTTGCGGATCTATTGGGAAATTCGTGCTCAAATTAGAAAAAAAAAGAAGCACCCCAATGCTCCTGGAAAGCTTCATTCTGTTCTCTCTAAAGAATTGTG
>JASCZW010019144.1:0-14222 GCA_034211315.2 Aedes japonicus
TAGGTTTGAGTACTACTTTACCCATACCCTTTCGCTCTATTTTCATTACTTCTGTTCTTTTTCTAATCTACCGTATACTGACGGAACTTTCAACACATTCTCTTCATATCTTTCATTCTAGCAAACATTACTGTTCACTCTTGGTGCCTCATGGCGATGAGTGAACATCTCCTTCTACATCATAATTGTTACTCCACTCACGGAGAATAGAAAACAAAACAATTACAGTATGACTATGGTGAACCAATAGTACGGATCAAAACCAACCTCAAAATCAATCACGATCTACACACACAGCAACCAACATACATATCACCTGACCGCATATATCACCGCATATATCACCTGACCGCAACTTTAATATTATATTTTCTTCGCTCACTCGAACAATCGCGCCGCTGAACAGTAGATAGTGTGCTATGCTTGATAATAGAATAGTGCGCAACAAAGAATCGACACAACCGTTCACAGCCGATGCGCAAAGCAGGAGACAAAGAAAGCGTTGTCAAGTGGATCCGTTTTGCTGATTCTGAAAGCTCACGAATTTTATTACTGACCTGGTTGCCGAAATAACCGAAATCTGGCATATTCGGTAAACAGCACAATAATGGAATTCGCGAGTTTTCAAAATCAAAGAAATACTGATCCAATTGACAAAGCTTTCTTAGTTTATCATTTTCACTCATTTATGAGCAGTGGCGTGATCGGGCGAAAGGGCGTTCCGATTTAACGGATTTCGGTAAAATATTACAAATTCCAGTAAAATTATTACAGATAACTTTAAAATTTCACCGAAATCTGTAAATCGGATTAGAGAACGTTCAGCTGTTGAGAATTTGGTAATTTTGTACAGATTTTTGTAAAAAACATCTAGGTGTGCTGAGTTGGGTAATTACCATGATTTGAGGGGAAGAGAAATTACTGGAGAATTGGATAGATTGTATTTTGTGTCCTATCAATTAAAAGGGTGGACTTCTGCACCGATCCTTTTCAACCTTTCAGATATAACAAATATAACCCATTAGTAAGATTTTATTATTTATTAAACCAATTATTTTATTAAACCTCAATACCATAACCGTACGCTCGCAACTTACGCTTAATTCTTCTCATTAGGTTCCGTATAACATCTGGCTGCAGCTTCTTTTGTACGGAAACCCACTTTTCTTCATGTCCTCCTCACATTTGGCCTTTTTGGGAAGCTTCCCTGTCTGGTTCATACTATCTCAATCTTTTTCGATGGGCCTTAGTTCCGGTGCGTTGGAGGGGGGGTAACCCCGTTTTCGTCGTACCACTCCAGGATAACATTCAAATAGTGGCTCGAAGCTAGATCCAGCCTGAAGATCGTAGGGCCGTCGTGTTGCAGCAACAGAGAAAGCACATCAGAATTGTTTAAGAATTTCTCAGAAGTTCAAGGAACTACCCAAGATGTTCAGTGAACTTTCAAAAATTTCAGGAAACTTCCCAGAATTTCAAGAAACATCTCAAGTTACAAGTTCAGAAAACGTTCCAGCAATTCATGAAGCTTTTCAATAGTTACCGGATCTTTTAGAGGTCCCATGAACGTCTGCGAAGGTCATAAAACTTCCCATAAGTAAAGGGAACTGTTGAATTCTGTTCAACTTTAAAGGGATTTCCAAAATTGTTCTTCTTACTGGAAAATGAAACTCACGAACCGGTAGGTTTTGGCAACTTCAAGAATATAATTTTCCTTTAGAATGACAACGAATTCTATTTTAATAATAATAATAATAAGTTGTAGACGTACATTTTGCTCGGGTTTCAATTACGATTCATGTACGTTAGAGCTTATGTGTGTATAGATGTAAGTTTGTTTCATACTATTTATCGTTCCTCACTAGACTTCACTAGACTAATATTAAATACTTTATTTAAGGCTCACTTAGCAATCCGGTGTGACTGTTCGTCCGTACCTACCGCTCCGCAGTACAAGGAATCTCCGCAAACCTCCGAAAGGGCGCAGGCTGGTGACTGTTATCGGTTGGTTAGACGACATACAGAGCGCGCTGGCCTAACAGGGTAGACCAACAGGAACTTATCAGATGTTCAGGAAACTTGTAGGAGTTCAAAGGACTTCTTTAAAGTTCTAGATACTTCCCAAAAATTCAAAAAACATCCAGAAACAGAGATCAGGGAACTTCCTCGAAGATCAGGAAACTTTCCAGAAGCTTAAGCAACTTCCCAGATGATCAGGGTACTTGCCGAAAATTCAAGAAATTTCTTCCACGAAGATCGGGTAACTTCTCAGAATTTAAGAGAACGTCCGAGACATTCAGCAAACTTCAAAGGATTTTTCGAGGATACTCAGAGATTCCAAGATCTCTTTTTCGTAAGTTTAGGGAGCTAAAAGTTTAGGGATCTTTCCATAAGCTAAAGACTATATTCGATGAAATTTGGACACACAAAATAGGTCACCAAAAATTTTGCTTGTGCCCGATTCTTTTCAAACTTTCTGGAAATAAAGTACTACTAAATGGTTAGGTTTTGACATCATTGGTTTATTGAACCTCTTCTCCCAACCCAAATGCCCGCACATTTGCCTTGACCACTTTCATCAAATTTTGGGCAATGATAGGACCGACTTGCTTACTTACTTTCAACCACACTTTCTTTAGTTCAAGTTCATTTTCTATCAGTTTTGGAGTTTTAACGAGCTTTGCCTTCATGATTGCCCAAAATTGTTCAATTGGGCGAAGTTCCGGAGTGTTTGGAGAGTTGACGTCTTTTGGTACAAAAACTACATTATTATCTTTGTACCACTCTAAGACGGGCCGGGCATTGTGGCAAGATGCCAAATCCGGCCAAAACAGTGTCGGGCCATCGTGAGATCTCAAGAAGGGCAGAAGTCGTTTTTGGAGGCATTCGTCCTTGAAGAGGTGATGAAGGGCTGACTCATTTTGCCACATCCGCAGATCGCTTGCCAGACAAGGAATTTTTTAGCGATTTTCGACAGTTTCTTCTTCCGGAACGGCCAACTTAGAGGTGGCGACGAAGTGTTCCTGTCCTGGCATTTGCTCGGTGTCGGCTTTAATGTAGGTCTCATCGTCCATCACAATGCAGAACGGTTTTGTGAGCCATTTACTGTACAGTTTTATGCACGAGTTTTGGCCACCGGGTTCTGTTTATCGCTCCGGTTCGGTGCCTTGTGGACCTTGTACACGTGTAATCCAGAACGTTTCATTGCTTTCTGCACAAAACAAACTGAAACTCTCGCCTTTTTAGCAACATCCCTGATCGAAATATTGGGATAACGCTTAAATTGCCACGTTTTTTGCCACTACCATTTTTCCGCTTAGTTGTATTACGGTTCTTGCACGTTTTGATCACATGAGATACGGTTGAATGTGCGATTCCGAGCTGTTTTCCGATCCATCGATGAGAAGCGTTTGGGTTTTCAAAGTGAGTGCCCAAAATTTGTTGGCGCACTATTTCTTCATTCGAAGCCATCACTGAAATCACTTTTCACGAAACTCATTACACAATTGACACAACACAATGAAATAGGGTATGTGTCCCTTAACTCAGCCTAATATGCAACAATCGATTGCATTTTTTATTACAACTCATAAGGCATGTGAGCTGGAAACAAAATTTAATTTGCTATACACTTGCAAAGATATGTTCAATAAGCCATCTGGTAATATGTCTCACGAAAAGTTACACAACTCATTTTATAAAGTCAGAAACTTTAGAGGAATATGGATTTAATATCGGTCTATGGGTACCAAATTGGGTCTAATCATGGATGCAAGTTCGTCCCATTCGATAGATTTGTCATTAAATGTTGTCTATGTATGATTTGTTTTATTCTGATTTTCTGATTTAAGGCGTCCCCAGCTGTATTCACTTCCAACAAACAATTTCACAAATCAAACTTTACTTCAACTGCTAAGAAACACTTAAGTGATTTTGACATATGATTTAGCGGCCATTCGGCAATAAAAACATTATAATTCACTCTACACAGATTTTATTCCCTAAATTTGTGTTAAACAGAGCCATATGAGAAACATTCAACCGAAACTCAGGCATTTGTATTGTAAATATTACCAATAACAACATTTTTAATACGCTTTCCACACAACAGGCCACAATTGGGAACCTAGAAAAAAAATATGTTCCTAACATTGGGTCTATGGTTTTCATGCTAAATCATTGTTATTTCTACTATGTGACGTGTTAGTTTAAAACGTGTGACTATTTTCTGTCCATCCTGGCTGCATTATTCGGTTTATAGGTTCAATTTCGGAAAATTTAGATCATTCAAAGATCGTATAGATAATCTGTTCAGCTTAACCAGTAAAGTCATGGTGTCTAAAAAGTCAAGGAAATCGAAAACTACGTTGAAGTGAACTATTATAAATTGATTAATTATGTTTCAATTGCTTTGAAATAAATCGATCATGCTGATAGCTACATGATTTTGTTGATTATCGCTGAATTAATGACATATTTGGTACATAGGCCGAATCAAGGAGCTAGGCTAACATTACATCCCCTTACCCTACATTCAGTTAAAATATCAATAATTTTTACCCACACGCTAAAAAGTTAAAAACAATTGCGTGTGTCCAAATTTCATCGAATACAGTCTTTAGTAGTTTTGCAAAGAAATTCTCAGGTTCAGCCTGGGTGGGGAGTCAGAGAATTTTTTGCAAAGCTACCCGGAAGACTTATGGTCCGCATTTGCGTCCCCCAACACCGGAAGAGGTCAAGAAACTGATGAACGAAAATGCTTCCCAGTTCGAAAAAAAATCGCATAAATTCAGTGAGCTTCCCTGAAAACAGGGTTGCGGCTTATCATTTTTGACTCAGGCATATTCATTTGCCAATATCTCCTTCCAGAGGATCGATTTGATAATATGATGTATGATGAACTTGTAGTGCATGAGTAGACCTACAACTTTGTCTAACAGTACATTGCTCTAACTCCTATATCTTCGACATGAGAGCGTATATTCACAGTGATCTTAACGATGATAATCGCGTGATCTTCACCGCGAATATCATCGCGAAGATCACTGCGAATATACGCTCTTATTCCTCAGATATAAGAGATAGAGCTATGTATTGTTAGACCAAGTTGTAGGTCTACTCAAGCACCATAAGTTCATCATACATTATATTTTGAAATTGAGCTTCTGAGAAGAGCTATCGGCAAATGAATATGGATAAGTCAAAAATGATAAGCCGCAACCTTGCCTGAAAATCAGGGAACTTTGCAGAAATTGAGGAACTTCTAAGAAATTCAGAACTTCCCAGAAGTTTTGCAATTTTTGCTGATTTTAAGAGAACATCCCGATCAGAGAACTCTCCAGAAAAAGAGGGAGCTTCTCAGAAGTTTAGCAACTTCGCTGAAATTCAGGGTATTTCCTAGAGATTCAGGAAATTTTCCATAAATGCAGGGAGCTTCAAATGAATTCTAAGACCTTCCTAAAAATTAAGGGTTCTTCCCAGAAGTTCATGCAATTCTCCAAAAATTCAGGGAGCTTACCAGAAGTTCTGGAAACTTATCAGATTTTTTTGGGTATTTCTCAAAAGTTCATTGAACTACCCAAGTTGTTCAAGTTCTCAAGTTCAGGAACTTTCCACAAATTCATGGAGCTTTTCAAAAGTTTGCGGATCTTTCTAGAAGTCCAGAGAACTTCTACGAAGTTCATGAAACTTCCCAGAAGTATAAGGAACTTCTCAGAAGTTCAGAAAACCTGTAGTAGTTCAAGGTACTTCCTTGAAGTTCACGATGCTTCCCAGAAATTCAGTGAAGTTCCCAAAACTTAAAGAAACTTTCACAGAGATCAGGGAATTTCCCCAAAGATCAGGAAACTTTCCAGAAGCTTAAACAACTTCCCAGATGCTCAGGGTATTTGCCGGAAATTCAGGAAATTTCAGAGATCTTCCCCGAAGATCGAGTAACTTCCCAGAATTTCAGAGAACGTCCGAGACATTCAGCAAACTTCAGAGGATTTTTCAAGCATTCTCAGAGATTCCAAGATTTTTTTTTTCGTAAGTTTAGGGAGCTTGCTAGAAGTTCAGGGATCTTCCCATAAGCTCGAAAAAAAGAAAACACCCCAGATGCTTAGGGTAAGTTTTAAGAAAAGCTTAAATTTCTTACAACTCGATAGTTTTTAGTACCGTATCAAAACGAGAATAAAAAAATTAACTACTTATTTAATGTTTGATCAATTTCTAGGAATTTTCGCCGTATAATGATCTTGGAGATTCTTAGAAGTTCTTGTAAGGTTTAACAACATCTCAGAAATGCTAATTATTTCACAGAGATTTCACCAACATATTGAACGTTTTGCAAATCGACCAACTGCCCAGATATTGTGCAATGTCTCGTATATTATTAAATAGTTAGTGATAGTCTGGCTGAATCTGCTTCTTAAATTTACGGTAGTGTCCAGAACATTGTTTCTACTCCATGGATGATCAGCAAACTTTTTGGATCTAAATTTCCAGAAACGTTGAGAGTTTTTTGCAATTCAGTGGACTTCCACCAGTTCTCTTCACAAGAGAGAGTAAAAGAGAGAGAGAGAGAGAGAGAGAGAGAGAGAGAGAGATCAAACTTCATAATTATCTTGAATCTTCCAAAAACTTATTTCAACTTCTGTCAAGTTCATGTCTTCATGGATGTTCCGTAATTCAGATAATATTTGTTTAAGAGTTCTGTCAGTTTTAAGAAGTTTATGGAAGTTCTCCTCCAGAATATAAGCCTAAATATCCTGATCTCCAGTAAACCTGCCAAAAGTTTCAATACAACAGGCTTCCCAAAAATTATCAGAATGAGCTATTTGCGAGTGCTTATCAAGACCTTAGCATTAGCATTGACGTTTGCACACCTCGTGGATGGAGCTACGATGAGGAATAATTCGTTGAAGACATTGCACGCACACCGCAAACGAATCCAGTTACCGAGTACGTTTCTTCACGCAAAATCTCCACACGAAGACACTCCTCGATCGCCCACCTGGCTGCGTCCATGCAGCCTGGGAGCAGCGCAGTTCTAAGAAGGTTAGGCGGATGCTCCATTTCTCTTCAAAACGGTTGGGAAACTTTAGCATTAACTATAGTCCTAGCTCACTTATAGCGTACGGTTATAGCGCCATTAGCTCGCTCTGTGAAGAGAAGAGATGTCTGAAAATATAAGAATGGATAGTGAGAAGAGAACCAGTTAGAATGAAGCCAAAAATAATATATACTTGTTTCGTGCATCACGAAGAGGCATATCTACGTTGCCACCTTTATGTTTCAACTCGCGTCGACCGACAGCAACCGATCATTGCCGTTTCATCGATTATAGGCGCCCCGTGGAAAAGTTGTCGAGTCTCACTCCTCCAGGCAACCTAGTCTCACTTATCCAGGCGACCCAGCTATAAATGCGAGAACCTCTGGTAAAAGGCGAGCTGCCATCACACACGATCATCAGTTTTCAATCAACGTCACCATCATCCAATACACCGAACGAGTGAAATTAAGCAAAACAAAGGACGAAAGTAAATATGTGAATATAATAAATTGGGTTCACATTAGAACAGGCAGTTTTTCTAAAAATAAAAGTAGTGTTATAGCCGGTAGTGTGCAACAAAGGAATGTTCTAAATTCACTTCTGCGTGCTCAAACTCTGTTTCAATTGCGCTCGAAAATTAGTAAAGGGAAGGCGTAAAAAGAACTTGATTTGTGACAGTGTCCCCAGCGCTGTGCGAAGTGCTCAAAAACTTTTGAAGCACAGAATCACTGTTCTCCAAGAGATATCGAACAATACTGTCACACCCAAAATCACGTCCAAATTCTACATTTACAACAGCTTCTTCGATGAAATCAGCTTCACGAAAGTGGTGAAAAAACAAACCTTTTACCCACATAATCTCTTCATAATAATATAATTGAAAGTAAAACGGAAAAAAATGGAAAGAGCTCACCAATATTTCAAAGACGTCCGCGTTCCGCTTTGTAACCAAAGTGATGATTAGTTGGTTCGTCAGCTTCTTAAACCAGTAGAGGTGTTCTCTAAGCCAAGCTTCCCCAAGTGGCAGATATGGCTGATTTTACCCCACTACCCCTTATATAATTGAATAATTTATAGATATCTTTCCACACGAGCTATTTACTCGCAAAATCATTTATTTTTTACCAAACTTTGACATCTTCTGCTTCCTAACGTTCTCAGAAACATCGAACTTATAATGAGCAGAAAAGAATAGACGTCCTGGAAGTTGCCGGAATTCTGCTGTTGTGTAAGTCTTGTCATCCATAATGGGACAATGCTGTTTGGTCAACAGCTCAGTGTAGAGCCTCCGTGCACGTGATTTCTCCACTTGCATTAAAACATAAGTTACCGTAGAGTGTATCTTACCATTCCCAGCTTCCTGCGATGAGAGAGATACGGATCTTCGAGGTACGTGCTCAAAATTATCTGACACTTCTGCTGTTCTTCCGACTCCATCTTTGCAACGATTGCACAGCTAATGGGTCTAATAATGTAATGTAACTAAGATTCTGTCAACGATAACCGGCCTATTTGACCCTCTAGGTTTCTTGAGACCCACAATCCGCACTGACCAGCCAACATAATTCCCCCCACACACAAACACATTCAGCGTTTGCGGGCGTGCATGTCAGACGCTGCTTAGGTTAATGTTTTAAGGCGATGGGGGTGGGCTAAGGTTGCATTTTACTACAATGTAATTTCAAGTTCAGATCACCAGAATTATTTAAAATAGGTAGTACTTATCTGTTCAAAGTCATTGCTGCCCTTGTCTGACCACCACTGAAGATGCCCTTAATGCATATGAATAACATCATACTTTGACGTTGACGAGTCTGTACATGCTTAGTTCAGTTTACTCAAATATGGGTGAAGAATAGCAATAATCGCGAAAAGGGCACATACCTATTTATGGGTTCTTTACTACTTACACATATTTGAGTATTTTTTTCCCATACAAATTTACTCAAACTTTACCCATAAATGAGTATGTGCACTTTTTTGCGATCATGGGTAAACTGAATTTAGCGTGTAAGTCATTTTAAGCATTTCAGAAGTGAAACCCACTAAAGATTAAATGCATTCAATTTCACCCAATAATGGGTACTGGAAAGATGTAGTGAACCCTCATACCATTCCATAAATTTCGACACGCAGAGAACGTCCATATTCAACTCCTCCCATTACTGCCACTTGTTTGGTATGGATGACATAAATTTTGTCACTTAATTTACGATAGATTCCCCTTTCGTCAACTAACCCCCAAACTTATGGTAAGCAAAACACAAACCTTTTGCATTAGACCGCCAAATTGATCCTTTCCTCGGAAGGAGCTCAACAACAACCCAAACCTCTGAACCCTGGCCGTTGGAAAGCCGCAGGCATTCAGCAACAGAGCAATCACGTCAAAAATTACTTTTTTTTTCTTTTTGTTCTCGCATGAAGGAAATCAAAATCCGATTCAAAGTCTATTACCGTTTCCCGGCCGGCTGCGCTGTCTATCCCCGAGGGCTCATCACGATCTGGATTTCTAATTTTTGTGACGTTATCGCAGCAAGCTCTTTTCCAGTTGTTTCGCAGTTAAGTTTGGCAGGATAATTCATGCCGCACGGGGAGAAGATTTTTCTTTTTCTTTTTCCTTTTTTCTTCTGCCGCAAGGAAAGGCCCACTTTGACTCCCGTAAGAAATTGGAGCATAAATTAAAAATGTGTCACGTGTTGTTATTTTCCTGTACGTCATCTTTCATCTCTCCGCTGTTTGGCTTGCGTTCCGAGCTGGGAATTGAGCTTTGGCTAGGCAAGTTTTGAGAAAACATTTTTGATCATTCACGTCATGTAGAATATTTATTTTCTTTTATTTATATTTTCCTTTACTGTCGTCCCGGAAGACGAAAAGTTGCTCCATTTCGGGTTGCTGCATCGGACGATGCAGAGGGCGGATGAGTTCTTACTCCGAGGATTTAGGTGAAGCGATGGCCGGTGGCGTAAGGAATAGTAATTAAATTAGAGAGAAAGAGGGAGAGATTGAGGAAAGAAGAAGTAGAAGAAACTTTAGGAAGATTAATACGATGATTATGTGGACGAGAGTGAGACTTATAAAACACTTTGCTGAAAAGTTTTGGACATTACACGACATTACAATAAACGGACCTTCTGTAAATGATGGCATAGTTGAGCGATTTATTGCTAATGTCTGGTAACCGTAATCTGTGTTTTGAGGCTTAATCTGATTCTGCACAAGTGAAGTATGGCCTGAAGTTTGCTCTTAAGTAAATTGAGATTTGTTTAACGGAGCGCCTATTGGAATATACGGGACTAAAATATATTTATAAAAACCGCTGCAAAAGAATTCTTGCAGCGGTCACTTTCAATGCCGCTGCAACACATTTAGTGATTCCCAACATGAGAATGCTTCCCTCTGTTATGAACATTTGTATGCAGGGGTTTTTGGGACTGGGGATGGGAGGGGGGGGGGGGGTTGGGGTACACACAAATTTCTGCATAACTCGAGAGCTATGTTTCTATGATAGTCTGAGACCCCTCCCCTATCAGGAAGAGATGGCTGTTATACAAATTAAACAGATTTTTTTTGTATAACTCGAGAGCTAATCAAACAAATGGAACCAAATTTGGCATGTGGAGGTTTTCGAAGGCAAGAAATTATTTCACCGTGGTTAGAATCCCCTCCCCTCTTAGGAAGGAGGGCTTTCATATAACTGAAACACAATTTTTATCCAAACATAAGAATTATCCCTACTATATGAAAATTTGTATGCAAGAGTTGTTGGGGCCGGAGAAAGTTCTTATGATTGGTCTTATGGTGGAATGAAACACAAATTTCTGCATAGCTCGAAAACTAATTATGCAATTGGAACCAAATTTGAAATGTGGGGATTTAGAGGCAGGATTTATTTTTCATGGTCGTTCAAGACTCATCCCTCCAATACAACTCGAATACAACTTTTTATCATTGTATAGGTGCGCACCATGTGTATTCTGTGTATTGGTATTGGTGTCAGCTTTAGTCGCATCTATTGGCTAACCAACGTGCACTGTTTCTACTTGCTGTCATTTGTTGTTTGTTTACCGCGCACGATGAAGGAGCACCGCGACGTCGTAGTAAATTTGTTTGCAAGAAGTGAGTGACCCGGCGGCATATTCCGGGTTGAAGCGGAATTTCATTTTAACCACCATCCATCGGAACCAGGAGACAGGCTTGGCCAAGGACGGTGTGAGATCCGGGCGGCCTCGTTCAGCGAGGACGCTAGCAGGCATCAAGGCTCGATCCGGAAGACCGCTGCTGACCTGAATGTGTCGATCGGGACTGCCCACACCATCATGACTAAGGACCTGAGATACAAGCGTTATAAAAAACGAAATGTTCACGAGGTAACGAAGGCTATAACGAAGAAGAGGCTGGAAAGAGCCAAACTGATACTTTCGCAACACGCAGGTCAGGAGTTCGTGTGTTCTGATGAGAAACCCTTTGTCATGAAACAGCCACACAATGTCCAAAATAATCGGCTGTGATCGCCGACGTGGGCCAGTATCCCCCCGTCTCACATAAAAATTACGCGGTTCCAGAGCGTTGCGTCGGTGATGGTTTGGGAGGCCTCATCCAGGCGTGAGAAGCTCCCACTGGTGTTTATCGAAAAAACATGAAAATTAACGCCGTGTACTATACAGGGTGTCTCACAATAAATGTCACTAAAACAAAATGGGATAACTGCTAAAAATATCAACCAAATCGAAGAATTTATGTTTCATTTAAGAGATACATTTTGTAGAGATAAACCACATTAATTCAATTCGAATCTCTCGCCCTTTTCCATTATAACTTTGCGCAAACGCTTTGTAAACCCATCGCAGCTAGCACGCACGATTTCCTGAGGAATTTGGTCCCAATTATCAACCAAATGTTATATGTTGAAGCATATTACCCCAACAAAGTAGTCAAGTGGGTTGAGATCTGGTGCAGATGCAGGCCATTCTTCGCTTGAGATGAAATCGGCAAAATTTTCCGCGCTCCACGCTTGAGTCTTCTTTGCCTTGTGAGCTGGAGCTGAGTCCTGTTGGTAAGAATATGGTGTATTCCCATACAACGTTGAAGCATAAGAAAGCAGATGGTTCTCCAAAACCTGCTCGATGTAAAATGCAGTGTTGATTTTTACGTTAGGTTCTCTGAAAATAAGAGGAAGTTTTCCTTTTCGTGAAACGGCGCCCTATACCATGATTTCCGATACATTCTGATAGCGTTCTACAGCTAGTTTATCTCTTGGAATAATGACAAAACTTTTGCCATACACAAACAATCATTTTGCTGATTATGACTGTCCTGAACTGCCGGTCCCATCTTACAAATGATCAATTTCGGAAAAATGCCTAGTCGATTTGTCCCACTTGAAAATTGGACGCATATTTGTCCCACTAGAACAAAAAATGCTGCTAGTGGGACAATTATGCGTGCATATATCAAATGGAAAAAAATCACTTACAGTTTTTACGACTTTTCTAGAATTAACAACACCTCTTTGAATTATATATTAAAAGTACATATCAATGTGATGTGGTTGGCATAAAAAATCAAAAATTTCCAAATGTCATATAGGACAGTTATGCTTCCACCGGCAGTGAAGGAGGAAGAGCTATTCATCCGAATATAAAATCTCGCAGTCACCGTGCAAAACCAAAAGATTTTTGCTCCTTTAGACCTTGGCATGCTTTTGACGCTCCGTCAACCCGTGAACCCGTTGTTTCTTGTACGGTTTGCCTTTCAAATCATGTCTGAGGAGCCTCTTCATTGAAGCAGGGGATATTCGAAAATGTGTTCTCAATTTTCGGCCAGATACGGCCGGATTACGTCTTTTTCGCTCCCTCACACAATTGATCTTTTCTTCGTTCTGGCAGTTCGCCTGGCACCTTCTTTGTGTTGAATATGGACATTTTCAGTTTCCTAGAACCATTTCAAGGTACAAAAAAGAAAATGCTTGGAGACGACGAGAAAAACTTTAGTGATCGTCAGTCGGTGCGAATCAAAACAAACCCAAAAAGGAGGAGAGTTCTCTCCTTCGCATGTGCGCACCAGTAAACAGAGTGCACACAATAGATCGCTAGAATAACTTACGCACAAGCCACAGTGGTACATGAGCGTCTTCCAACCGGACATTTTTGCCTGTTGAAGTGGCGGACTTAGTCCGTGCTCCTTCAACCTACCCCGCAGTGGGATGTTAGGCAAAAATGTCCTTGGTTCGAGTACCACTGTATACATGCCCTTTTCGCTCAATTTTCCTAAAAACATCTGTTACATTTCCAATCCTGCCGCACACTAGCGGAACTATCAAAACTTTCTCTTCATATCTTTCATTCTAGCCAAAAACATTGTTGTTCACTCTTGGTGCCTCATGGTGATGAGCGAACATCTCCTTCTACATCATAATCGTTACTCCTCGCACGGAGAATATATAACATAACAATTAATGTATATAAAAGAAAATGCTTACTCACTCCAAACTGCTTAAGGCTATTGAATATCTGACACAGTCTAAGCTTTTGCAAATTTAGAACTCCCGTATGGCTTCCATAGTAGCTGATAAACATAAACAAAAGGAATCGCTTATATATCTTTAGTTGCTTATATATCACACCAGTTGCTGGGAGAACCTCCCATCGTACACATTGCAAAAATCGGTCGACTACGATGGGCTGGGCATGTCGTAAGAATGTCGGACGACAGCCCTGTGAAAATGGTTCTCGAAACCGAACTGACAGGTACAAGAAGAAGAGGCGCGGAACGAGCAAGGTGGATCGATCAAGTAGAAGGCGTTAATATGGACCAACAGGTCTGTGCCACAAAAGGGAGAAGTAGAAGGCGACCTGCAGACCCTCCACAGACAGCGAGGCTGGCGAGTGACAGCCATGGATCGAATAGAATGAAAACAACTTCTGTGTACAGCAGAGGCCACGCCGGCCTTAGTCTGATTGGTAAGGTAAGTAAGTTATTTATCTTGAGCGATAAGCTGTCAAAAAATACACTCAAAACGTGTATAATCTTTTATTTATTTATTTATTTATTTGTCGTCAATCAGTAGTAGACCGTTTTGTTACAATGATATTAACAATTTTATGTTACACTTCTTAAATATATAGTATGTCTTAAAAATCTAACATATCAGGTTTATATTTTTAATGTTTAGGTTATCTAATTGCATTGAAGT
>JASCZW010019145.1:0-14227 GCA_034211315.2 Aedes japonicus
GACGTGATATACCAGAGATGGTGCTGCTATGGTCCTCCACTAGTAATGTCAATGTTTCGTGGCCGTAGAGAACTACCGGTCTAATTAATGTCTTGTAGATGGTCAACTTTCAGTTTGGCGAACTTTATTCGATCTTAGCGTCCTTCGGAGGCCAAAATAGGTACAATTGCCAGCCATACTGCGCCTTTGCATCTCTCTGCTGGTGTCGTTATCGGCGGTCACCAATGAGCCCAGATACACGAATTCATCTGCTACCTTGAGTTGGAAGTTGTGTCTGTGTTTCAAACTATCTGCCCATAATTCAATCGAAAATGTATGCTTAGTCGCAATCATGAACCTTTTCGACGTTTAAGACACGCACACTTATGCATCAGTGCAAGAGGGAGGGAAACAAAACAGTGAGAAAACAAACAATCGATTCGTGTAAGTGGTTCCAGAAATCAATTTGTATCTTATATAGTGGTGAGTGTGTTTTAAGTGTGGCGGATAGTGTTTATAAGGATGTTAACACATGGTGCCTCACCAGGGATTCTCTGAACTTTGGAAGTGTTCTTGAAAACTGCTTTGATATCATGATAAACTTCTTCAATTTTTTTTACACTTCTCTGCTAAACTTCAGTGAAGTTTTCTTACCAATCAAACATCTCAAACGAAATGAGAAAGACATTGTTATTCTTAAATGAGATAGATACCATTTAGATTCCTTATTCTGCAATGAATTTTTTTCCACAATTTTGGAAAAAAATGTATGCAAAATTTCTTAAAAAATGTATTCATATATCTTAAAAGTTTCTTCCTAAACTTCTGAGAAGTTCTCTTCTGAGCATCGGAAGTTTTTTCCTGAAGTTCTGGAAAGTTTGTTCCAGAATTTGTTGGAAATTCTTGCTTAATATATTAGGAAGTACCCCCTAAAATGCCTCTTGTTCTTCTGAGAAGTATCTACTTCTGAGAACTCCTGAACCTCGAGAAAGCTCGCAAGAAAGCGAATACTTCTGGGTAGTTCCAACTAAACTTATGGGAAGTTTACTTTGGAACTTCAGAAAAGCCCTTTCCTGACATTGAGAGAAATTCGTGATTTTTTTTCGTGAAAGTTGTGAAGAATTCCTTCTTCAAATCAAAGGTATTGTCCTCTCAGCTAAGTTTCTTCCTGAAGCTCAGGGAAGTTTTTTTCCGGTGCCTATTATTTTTAAACTTCTGAACTCCGAGGAAAATTCTACCGAAACATTGAGAATATCCTCTCAAGAATTTCTGGGAAAATTTTCTTAAATTTGTTGGAAGTTTCACCTCTGAATTTTTGGGAAGTTTTCTCCTAAACTTCAAGGAAGTTTGTTCTTGAATTTCTGTGAACTTCTTACTCAAACTACTAGAATGTGAACCCTCTAACTCTGGAATTTTTCTTTTTGATCTTTGGCGAAGTTTATGCCTGAATTTCGTTAAAGCCTCATTCTGAAATTCTTAACTGTTCTGTTCTGAACCTCGGGAAAGCTCTATAGCGCTTCTGGGAAGTTCCAACTAAACTTTTGAGAAGCTTTCTCTTGAGCTTCTGGGATATAATTTCCTGAGTTTCAGAAAAGTTCTCTCCACAAGTTCTTTGACGTATCGTCCTGAGCTATTTGGCAGTTTATTTCTGATGTTTTGTGAAATTATAGGTAGTGCTCTTCCTGGTAAGTTCAGCAAACTTCAGCAAAGTTTATTCCTGAACTTCTGGGACGTTTCAATTTCAAGTTTTAGGACGAATTTCAGAACCTCTGGAAAGACTCAAAGTTCTAAGAAGTTCTCTTCCCTAAACTTCTTCCTGATGCTCTGAAAATTCCCGGCCCATAATGCACAGATGATATTTTTATCCTACTTATTGTTACACAAAAACTACGTCCGATGTGAGTGGGCTCTCCTCCCTATTAGATTTGACCAACTTTAATAACGTCAGATTACCCTCTCATGTCGTTGTATAAAGCTCCAAAAACGGATTGGCTTGACGATAGGGAAAGTCACCTTAACATATCCATGGAGTAGAAAAGAATCTCCTTCCAATAACATGATCAAACATTTGGTCAAGAAGGGATGCCCCAAACAGCGGGAAGACAAGACGGCTTTTACCCACGAACTGTTAATGATAGGGGGTTGGAGGCTGTGTAAAACAAAAAAAATTGTCATTTTTAAGACACATGATAAGGAATCGACCCAATTCAGGTCTAAGATCTGAACATTTAGGATTTAATTATCATTTATTTACTGGAACAATTTACTGGAACAATATACTGGAATTCCACATCTGCACAGTGTCAAAGAAACATTTTGTTTCGAGCGTTATGTAATGCACAAAAAGGGAATGCTATATTTGGCATAAGTTACTGCGATCTTTCATGTAAATATAAGCCAGATATCCCTGGTATCTAGTCTGTTGTAGGGAAGATTGCAAGCAATGTAGTATGTTGCATGAAAGATTGCAAACAACCACGTTGTTTACGATTGCTTGGGCTTGCAATTAATCGAATTTGCGTTACATTTAAGTTTGCTCTTTTTACGGTTGATGCACTAGACTTAGTATTTTTCCCAGATTTTGTACAAAATAACTGAAACTTTGAGCAATCAACAACATTTGTGGTAAAAAATTGAAACTTAATAACGACGTCGCACATTTTTCCATTCCATACACAAAATGGAATTTTACATAGCAGAGTAATGTGTTTCCATTTAACTTTGGGCTGATTATTGCAAATATGCTATCTCAATTATCATATTGGATCACACTTCCGAAGTATGGCTACTTGATGGTCTCCTGGAATATCCACAACATAAAATAAAATGGTAAATTTATTACCCTCGACCTAAAGCTATACGAATTTCAAAACCGTTTGTACAAAATATGTAAAAATTAGAGCAAAGGCTCTTCCGGAAGTTTCGGAACACCCGTTACATTTGATAATTCAGCAATTCCATATCAAAAAGGTGGAGTGGATTTTAGAATTTCACAATATTTCTTCATTTTGTCATTAGGGTAACTCATTTTAAGATAGGGTGGCCCAAAAAACTTTTTGGACCGATTTTCAATTTTTATGATGAAAAAAATGAAGAAAACAAAAATGGATTATAGTTTTATGTAAGAGTAGAAATGTTAAATCATAAAGTCTTGAATATAAATCTATTTTAGAAATTTGTAGTTTTTATTATTTTGGTGGAAACAACAATTTTAAATTATTCTATGATCAATTTTAAAACTGAAAAGTCTGCATTTTCACTTTTTGACAATACATTCTTCCGACAGGAAATCACCTTATCCTGTTCGGCTGCATTTTAAGGACGGATTGAATTCTTACATGTCACCCATATAAATGCAATGCAACGTAAAGGGTAAACACAGTTCAATTGCATCACTTTCAATAAGCTGTAACATTCCGCCCTTTTGGTTGATTTGGGTGAAATGACCTCATTTTCATTGTGAAATGTGTCGTAGTTTCGAAAATGGAGTCAAAGGAACAGCAAGTGCGCGAGAACATTTTGCGAACGCACCTCGAAAACTCACTTCTTTCGCACCGAGTCATCGGAAAGATGTTGAAAATTCACCAGTCTAGGAGACTTTAAACAATAAAAGCGGATTTTATACAAATTCCCGGCAACCAGTATGTGACTGCGAAAGACAATTTCGATGTTCCAGAGTCTCTCAGGAAACAGCAAGTGTCAAAGTTCCCCAAGAAATTCATGATTTGGCAGGGGATTTGTTCGTGTCGTAAACGGAGCAAGCCTTTTGTGACAACTTAGACTGTAAATAGTCAAGTATACATTAATGAATGCCTGAAAAAACGAATGCTTCCGTTTCTCAAAACACTCAACGTTCCCGCATTATTTTTGCTGGACCTAGCCTCTTGTCACTACTCCAAGGATGTTCTGGAGTGGTACAAGACGAATGGTGTCAATTTCGTGCCGAAGGAGCTTAATCCCCCAAAATCTTCGAAGTTGCGGCCATATGAAAAATATAGGGCTACTAGCTGATCTCGGTGTGAGCGTTGCTACGCCTGCAACTAAATGAATGAACGTTACATAGAACTGACGCTATTTTTTAATGAGTTTTTTTTTTTTTGAGTAATAAGGAGGTCAAACTTCTATCAGAACATTCTTCTTACCCAGACAATACACAGTGTGTGGCTTAGTTACCCTAGTAGCACACAAGTTGCCATTCAGTTGAGATAACATAAATATGACTTACTAAGTTATAATCATGTTACTACAACTAATTCTGATTGTAGTGTGCTTTTTGGGTACCTGGATAATTCTCAGGATTGGTAGAAATTTGTATTTAAATTCACCATAGAAACATATCTTGCATTCAAAAAACCTTGCATACCATTTTTGATTCCATTTGCTTGATTAGTTCTCAAACAATCATAAGAACGTTCCCCAGCCCCAAAAGTACCTGCATACATATTTTCACTCCGATCGGTCAGATAGACAGTCAGACAGAGATCCATTTTAATATAAATAAAAATCCTGTTTCCAATAACCCCCACATGCCAAATGTGGTTTCATTTACTTGAATAGTTATCGAGTTATGCAGAAATTTGCGTTTCATTTGTTTGCCCCCCCCCCCTGTTTAGAAGGCAAAAGAGTCTCAATGACCATAAAAACATTTCTCTCCTTCAAAAACCTCCATATGCCAAATTTGGTTCCATTTTCTTGATTAGTTCTCGAGTTATGCATAAATTTGTGTTTCATTTGTATGGGAGCCCCCCCCCCCTTCAGAAAAAGAGGGGTCTCAAATTAGCATTGAAACAGTATTCATCTACAAAACCTCCACATGCCATATTTGGTTCCATTTGTTTGATTAGTTCTTGAGTTATGCAGAAAATAGTTTTTCATTTGCATGGGAGCCCCCCTTTCTAAAGGCGGGAGGAGTGTTGAACTATAATAAGATCCTTTCCCGACCCAAAAACCCCTGCATACAAATTTGCATAGCGGTAGGGATAGTTCTCATGTTTGGTTTAAATTTGTGTTTCGTATGTATGCTAGCCCCCCTTTCAGAGTGAGGAGAGGTCTTAAATAACCACAAAAACATTTCTTGCCTTCAAAAACTCACCCATACCAATTTTGGTTCCATTTGCTTGATTACTTCTCGAGTTATGCAGGAATTTGTTTTTCATTTGCATGGGATCCCACCCTTTCTAGAAGCGGGAGGGCTCTCGAACTATCATAAGATGCTTTCCCGGACCCAAAAACCACTGAATACAAATTTGCAAAGCAGTAGGTATAGTTATCATGTTTGGTTGAAATTTGTGTTTCATTTGTATGAGAGCCCCCCTTTTTAGAGGGAGGAGGGGCTTTGAACCACCATAAAAACATTTCATGCCTTAAAAAACTCGTCCATTCCAAATTTGGTTCCATTTGCTTGATTATTTCTCGAGTTATGCAGAAATTTGGGTTCCATTTGTTTGAGAGCACCCCCTCCCCCCTTCCTCCTCATATGACGGAAGAGTCTCAAATCACCATAGAAACATTTCCCTCCTTCAAAAATTTCCACATGTGAAATTTGGTTCCATTTCTCTTATCAGTTCTCGAGTTATGCAAGGATTTGCGTTTCATTTGAATAGGTTCCCCCCCTTTCAGAAAGGGGAGGGGTCTCAAATCAACATAGAACCATTTTTTGTCTTCAAAAACCACCACATACAAAATTTGGTTCCATTTGCTTGATTAGTTCTCGAGTCATGCAGAATAGTGTATTTCATTTGTATCGGAGCCCTCCCCCCTCCTTTTTAGGATGGGAAAGGGTCTCAAACCAATATAGAAACATTTTTTGTCTTAAAAAACCACCACATGCTAAATTTCGTTCCGTTTGCTTGATTAGTTCCCGAGTTATGCAGAATATTGTGTTTTATTTGTATGGGAGCCCCCCTTTTATGACAAAGAGGGTTCTCAAGCTACCATAAAAACCTTTTTTGCCTTCAAAAACTCACACATGCTCAATTTGGTTTCTTTTGCTTGATTAATTCTCGAGTTGTGTAGAAATTTGTGTTTCATTTGTATGGGAGCCCCCCTTTCCAGTAAAGGGAGGGGTCTAAAACCATCATAAGATTATTCTCCGGCCCAAAAAATCTGTGCATACAAAATTTCACGCCGATCGGTCCTTCCGCTCGCGAGTTTAATCGTGACAAAGGAAACCCCAACTCATTTTTATTTATATAGGTAATGAAGCACGAACTTCGTAAGCATCCTAAAATTGTCACTACAGAACAGGAAATGTTGAAGTCATGGTTGAAAGCGGAAAAAAATGTCGGTTCAAGGGTTGTACAAAATCTTATGCGTGGTATTAAGAAGAAAGTTCGGACTTTTGGATTTGGTAAAGGAATACACAGTGAAATAAAAATACCTTAACCAAGAATATACATTGTATTTTATTGAGAGACTTGTTTGTGAGGACGAGTTTAAAGTGATGCAATTTAACTGTGGACACCCTTTAATCACACATTCTATTGTAATTGAAGCACTGAGTGGAAGTGTGATCCCCGCTTCAGTCGGAATTTTTTGTATCAGCAAATCAAATGCTTGCAATTGGACTATGTACAATTCACAATCTCAGAAGATTGAGGTAGAAGTTTTGATACTGGAAAAACGAGATGAAAATGGGGCGGGGGGAATTAAGTTTTCCCTCAATGCTGCGTGACATATTTTATGTCTCTTTATGTTTTGCTCGTTGTATTGAGGCATCTGTTATTTTTTTTCTTTATGAACCCTTTATTTAGTTGTTTAATTCATGTTTGTTTGATTCTCTTTTCGCTCCATGATGACTTTCCTAAATGTCAAGCATCGTAAATGGAGAATAAGAATAGATGAAAAGCTTATGTTAAACCAAGTAACTCGCCTTGATGACCGAGTTGCAAAAATTGAATTCCGAAATATGAGCTTGTTTTTCAGAATGTAAACAAAGGCACACACTCAAATGTTTAATGTCTTCCGATTTCGTGCAATTTCGTGTAGAAACCTTTACTTTATGGGACACTCTATAGCTTCTAATAATGCGTGAACCAAACAAGTAGATGCTATGAAACCATATAGTTTACGCAAACCTATCCTTGTACTCAGTGCAAAATTATTTCATAAAACCCGAAGACACTGAACAAACCCCGTGAAACAAATTCGAATCGACTTAATTTGATCAGGCTGCCTCTGCTGTTCATTGCTAATTACTACCGGAGTAATAAGTTGCGCCTGCCCGGGCCGGAAAGTTATACAACTATTAGCAACAATTTACTTTACAGTAGTTCGAATAGCACTAATTTAGATGATTTTATGACCCAACGACCAGAACTCAAGACCTGAAGAAACAAACCGAATGCTGCCCGGTCACTTGTCGTGGGCTCAAAACCAAGGCCCACCAGCTGACGTTCAATTCATTTCAATAAATTTACAATCGAATGGCTAGTGTAAAGATCGCAATTTTAAACACGTATACCCTAAGAGTTTAACCCATCCAGCAAAACGACGTGATTCACACCGTTCAATTGACCACTTGCTGGTTTATGGTCGTGCGTCTGTTTGGCCGTTGCAAGTCGTTCTTTCTGTTCTGCTCCCAGCGGGCCTTCGTGTGTCTCCAATTACCTACTGCATTTGCTGCCCGTGAGTGCCCCACCCAACTCCCCTCCCCCCAGCTACCCACTTGCCATTGGAATCGGAATAACACATCGAATGCGAAATTGGAGAAGAATTAATTTCAATAAAATATGACCAACAACTCGGGGCAGTGAGAGCTGGAAACACGATTTCGCTCCCAAGAAATGCTAATTCCGAGACGTGCATGAAAGAAGGAAAAAAAACGAAGAAAGCAGGCAGTTAGTACGCAAAATAAATTGTCGTTCAAATTACTTCGCTCCTAGTCGCACCACAGTATTAGCAGCACTGATTGAACTAGCAGCTTAGCGGCCACTGACTGACTGACTGACGGGTGATAAAAATTTATGGCTCGAATGGTGTTTGAAATTCAATAAAAACAATCATGAAATGTGCGTTAATTTAGATTTATTGTCCAGGAGTGGGAGCATATTGAACTTACGTGCAAGAGCCTAGAGAGTAGGAATGTGAAGTCTCCAGCCATAGAGCGTGTGATTTACTGATTTTTGCTACCATCTCGGGGCGGTGGCGAAAGAGAAGCAAGTGCGCATTTGACGGTGCGTGGGCTTCCGATTTAAGGATATTATTAATTAGGCAACCACAGGTGCCATTTCGGAATCCATTTCGAAAATTGCCGTCCGCTACATTGTTGCAGAGCCAAGTCCACCATATGGCGAGGGTGTTATAAAGCGCTCATTAGGCCGTACGATGGTTTAAGTGCCGTGCAATATATGACATTACAGCTTTTGTATAGTCTCAGTTTTGGAGGATGCGGTTAAACTTGGCGGTGCAAGTGAACTGGATACCTACTTGTTCAGTTGTAAGTGAACCTTGCTGGAGCTATGGTTTCTATTTGGTTTAAAAAAATTCACTATTCAATTTTGATTTTGGAGGGTCGTCTCTTAGCTCAATTGGTGAAGGCGCAGCCGACGAATTTCACGCCAACTCATCCAGTGGTTGGCAGCACCCTCTCAGAATCCAATGAAACTTTGTGGGTGTGTAGCCTATGTCTTTTCCAGCAACTTTGTTCTCTGTTCTTTGTACTTTGTTTTTTTTTTCAAAATTCATCTAGATTATCATTTGAAAAAGGCTTAAGGTTTTTGATTGTTTTCTTTTTAGTCAGCATAACTCAAAAAAGACAAGACTTACAAACAAGTAATGTATGGGTGACTTTTAGAAAATCGTCTGAACTTTAACGAAAAAAAATTACACGCAAATACAAAATATTTTAAAATTTGAAGTCAATTTGCAAACATGCTTTCTTAGAATTGGATGAAATTTTTCCTGTAAAGATTTTGCTATAGAGACAATATAATTGTCTAAAAGTTCGCCATACATTGCGAGATGAGAACTTTTATAGAAAAAAAGCAAGGTTTTTCCAACAACAACTTTTTCATGTCCTATTTTTACCGTCTATTGCGCCAGCTTGGTCCTAACAACCTCACAAAAGTAAATTGATTTCAATTATAATGACAATTTGTATTTTTTAAGGGTCTTTGAATGTTTGAAGGCTACCATTTGCAAAGGGCTTATTTTTAAATGTTTTAATTTTTTAAACATTAGTGATAATACAATTTAATCGGGTGGTTGATACTGTGTCTTACCATAAACTTCAATCACCATTTAATGATTAACTCCGACAATTTTCATTTTTTTTACCTAAAATAACCGTTGTACAGTAACCTGTGGTACAGTATATTTTAGAACTTGAGTAATCTTAGGTAAAGATTTGAATGAAAAACATTTTTTCTATCTACATAATTTACTATTTTAGCAAGGCTTTATAAAAAACAGTGATCATTGTAACTAGTTGTGAATGAAACTTATCATTACAGAACAAAGTGGTATAAGTATCAGAATTAAATGTTGTGCACGTATCAATAATGCTAGGTGCAGTCACAAGAATCTGCGTTACATGTCGTCAGCTATGATAAAAAAATATATTCCTGGGGATATGATCACAAATTGGATGAAACAATGCGTATTTAAGAATCATTCTGTGGAATTTTGAAGCACAATAGGAAACTCACCACTCAAAAAAGGAGTGGTGAAAATCCAAACAACTCTCACGCCAAGTGGGTGAAATGGTTGAGTGTGGCTAAATCAACTATTAACACCGTATTAAAAGTGTTTGGTGAACGTATGTCGACAGCCAGGAAAACTGGATCTCGGGGAAATTGAATGCCGGAGGCCACAGCGACGAAAAAAAAGAGTTGCCTGCTGTTTCTAGCGGAGCCTCAATCTCTGCGTCTTAGATGTCGCCAAGAAGCTGGGAGTGGCGCCTTCAACCGTAGATAGAGCTAAAAATGAGCTGGACTGTCAATTTACTAGAAAATTGTAACTCCAAATCGCGCCGATAAACAAACCACGTCGGCCAAAGCACGATCACGAAAGTTGTACACGACGATTCTGACGAAGTTTGATTGCGTGGTACAGGACGATGCAACTTACGTCAAGGCAGACTTTAAACAACTTCCTGGATAGGAATTTTACACGGAAACTGGACAGGGAAGGTGGCAGATATTTTCAAGCACACTAAACTGTCAAAGTTGGCGAAGAAATATCTGGTGTGGCAGGCCATCTGTACCCAAGGCTTGAAGAGCAACGTTGACATTACGACCGAAAACGTCAACCAGGAAATTTATCTGAGCAAGTGCCTACAAAAACGTTTACTGCCTTTCCTGAAGCAACACAATTGATCCTTTCTATTTTGGCCAGATTTGCCTTCTTGCGGAAAAAGGCCATGGGGTGGTATTCTACCAACAATGTTCAAGTGGTGCCCAAGGATAAGAACCCTCTTAATACGCCGGAGCTCCACTCAATCGACCAATATTGGGCCATCGCCAAGCGGAACCTTAAGAAGAAACAAAAAGCTGTTGTGAGCGAGAAACAGTTCAAGGCAAACTGATGTTCTGCGGCGAATTAAGTGGACAAGGTGACTGTACAAAATCTTAGGGCAGGTGTTAGACGATAGACCCGGCAATTTGCATTCGGTAAAAAGGAAGCTTAGTTGAGTATTTCTCCTGTATTCTGTATTAACTGAACTTGAAAAAGAAAAAGAATTTAACTTATTAATTAAAACGTTGATCGACTCACGCTGATTACTGTTTGACCAAATTTTGATCAGAACACCCTTTAGGTAATTTTTTTTCTCCATTATGTTACCATTTGAATTTGTGTCAAAGTGTTTGAGTAACATATTGTATGTCAATAATAGCTTATTATTTATTTTATTTTACAGAAGCGGTACAGTCATTGAGTCAATCGCATCCGCGTATGAGCTGCAAGGTCCACATTATATCAATAAATTCAATGCCATAGTTCAAACCTTGAGCGTATCACCAATTTCGTCGAGGAATATAAGAGTGTGAGTTATTGCCTAAAAATCCAAAGAAATATCCAAAGCAATTCGTAAAAAATTGTTTGATAAGGATTCGATAAACTGGAAGCTTTCGATAAAATGATGATAGAGTTCTATTCATCTACTACAATGCACTTCATCACACAGTGAAACAAATCAAAATCCTTGTGAGAGCTCAGGGTATTCTTTGTACTGCTGAATCACGAAGTGGTCATGGATTAAGAGATGGCGATAGTCAAAAACTTTATGAATTATTCGACAGCAAAGAAATCAGTAGGGCTAAGTTAAGGGTTACTATTTAAATAATGCTCAAGCAACTTTACACGACTGCACGTATCCATGGTTGCTACTCCGCGATTGATCAGAATCAGTGAAATTGCACAATGAATCAACTGAATGGGGCTGGAAGTAACCAGAATTTCTAGATTTCATTAAACAAAATTCAATATATTGCTAAAAAAATTGTTCATGTCAGATGAAGCAGCGGTCCAGCGGAACAAAAAGAACTTTGCCAGTTTGTGCAATTTCAAGTCCACGTATGGATTGGAAGCATAATGGCACTTCTTTGCAACGTCTCATGGGAAAGGTCCATGAGATGCTATTGTTTGTACTCTCAAGCGCATGGTAAAGGGATTGGGAACATTATGACTGGGCTGTTGAACAGAAAAATAAAAGTATTACAAAACAGAATTGCTGCTTCATATCAGCCGAACAGTATGCAAAAATGTCAGAAAAACTTGAGGAGTTATATAGCCACGTAAAGACGATACCTGATACACAAAAATTCCATTGTTTTGTACCTATTTCAGAAAAGTTTTTTCTTATTCAAAGGATAGTCCAAAAAAAATTACTTTGTAAAAGAAAGTTTTACAAACTAAATATATGAAGTTATGTTTATTACTAAGAACGGTTGGACCAATCTTGACGGTGTCTTCAGATGATTTGTTTCTTTTTGTCAAATGAGGGTTTAAGAAAAAAAAAAGTTGGAAAATTTACAAGGAAAACCCGGAAATTTGAAAAATTTGAAAACACTTCATTTTTCCATACAAAAAAAATCAAATTTAAAATTTTGGCATACGAATGTTATTCAACTAACACATTGGCAGCCCAAGCCACATGCACAAGTACTCACTCATGCGGTGACATACATGCGGAACTATGGACGGCCGGATTTGTTTGTTACATTCACTTGAAATCCAAAATGGCCACCGATAACGGAATTACTGCATACCGGTTCTTCCAACCCGAAACTGGAGCAGAAAGTGGTATCTCTAATCATGAAGAACAAATCAATGTCAATACGTGATTTGTCCAAAAAAGCAGGAACGAGTGTCGGAATTATCCAGCGTATCAAGAAGGTAAACCACCTGAAGACCTACAAGAATCAGAAAATCTCGAAACAAAGTGCAGAACAGAAGAAGCGAGCAGCAACAAGGGCCCGGAAATTGTATTCGCGTCTTTTGCAGCGTCCGGATGCATGCGTTTTGATGGACGATGAGACCTATGTAAAGGAGGACTCAAAAACCCTTCTAGGTCCACAATACTTTACTGCCGTCGTTGGAGAGGATGTGAGCGATGCGGACAGGTCGATTCAAGTGGAGAAATTCGGTCGAAAAGTACTGGTATGGCAAGCAATATGTTCCTGTGGTTTGAAGTCAACCATTTTTTACACTACCGGAACTATAAATGCGGAAATCTATCGATCTGAGTGTCTCCAGAAGAGATTGTTGCCTGTATATAAGAAGCATAGTAAACCTCCACTGTTTTGGCTGGATTTAGCGTTGGCTCACTATGCTAAAACCACTCTCAATTGGCTTGCGGAAAAGGGTATAGATTTCGTTGAGAAAAATATCAATCCACCAAATTGCCCTCAGTTTCGACCCATCGAAGGTTACTGGGCAATCGTGAAGAGGGTCTTCAAAAAGACTGGTAAGGCAAAAAATGCGATGCAATACTTGTTCGGAACTTGATGAAGAGCACTCGAACCAAAGTTCGAAAATTCGTGAAGAAATAACTTAAATTTCATCTGGTCTTCATTATGTTCAAGTTTAATTTCGTGCAATAGAGGATCATTTTTTTGTATGAAGAAAATATCGGTTTACAACATAATTTTAAAGAAAGTTTGTAGATAGCTTATTTTCGATACACTCCTTATATGGTGCTGTTAGATGCTGGATAACATTCCTGCGGGAATTCATGATCCTGAGAGAGATCCAATGTTATACGAAGTTGTGAAGACCAATACGGTTCATGGACCTTGTAGACACTACAATCCCACTTCGGTTTGTATGTCTGATAATAAATGCACAAAACGCTATCCACGTACTTTTCTTTCGCAAGTGCCTACTGGAAAAGCAGAACATTATTCACTCCATTTAGAAGAGCAATTATCGCAGTTGAAAACATATAGATCGTACCATGTTCATCAATATTGTCTTAGACATTCAAAACACATATCAATGTTGAGTATTTCAGTTCGGTGTAATCGATCAAATACGTTTGCAAGTACGCCATACGCCACCAAAGGAAGCGACATGGCGGTTAATGGCCTTTAATGAGATAAAATTAGCTAGTACCAAATGGGCCGATACGTGAACTCCAATGAAGCGCTCTGTAGAATGCTTTCTTTTGTAATTCATGAACGTTTTCCGACTGTTGTGCATCTCGCAGTTCATTTGGAGAATGGCTAAAGAGAATTTAGTACAGTGAGCGGAAATACCACCAGCAACAACATTGACGAGTTTTTTTTCAACTTGCGCCAGTGATCGGTTTGCGAGAACATTGTTTTATTCGGAAATGCCTCGATATTATACTTGGAATGCATCGTCGAAGAAATGGTTACGCAGAAAGCAAGGCCAATCAGTAGATGGACATCCAGGTGTGGTCTCAACTAATGCATTAGGACAAGTTTACCCAAAAAAGTACGATTGCTTCCACCTTCGGTTGCTATTGGTTAATGTTCGCGGTCCAACTTCATTTGAGTCATTGCGGATTGTGCATGGTACGGTATGTTCAACTTTTCGAGATGCATGCCAGTAGTTACAATTGTTGTAACATGATAATCACTGGAGTCAAACGATGTGATAGCTGCTTCGCATGCCACTGAAGTTCGTAAACTTTTCGCGATGACCAATTCGACATGTCAGCCTCAAAATCAGCGTCAATTAGGGAAGGTCCATTTATTATGTCACGCAGTAAGACAGGACGAGAGGTTTGAGAAAACCTGACAATCCATACAAAAAAAATCGAAGGTCCATACAAAAAACCTGA
>JASCZW010019146.1:0-14222 GCA_034211315.2 Aedes japonicus
AATCGGCTGTAGACTTTTAATGTAGACAGCAATCGGCCCTGACGAAGTCTGTTAGTCGCAGACGAAATGGTTATATCGGTTAAAAAATAAGCTCTTTAAGGGCATCTTCAACGGTGGTCCAAATCGTGGTTTGGATTTATTTTTTTAGATCCAACTCAAAAACATCGTTGTACCGTAAATTTGGTTTTATACCGGATCTATTTTGCATCATTTGAAATTTGGTATATTTTTTGATCTATTCTCTTGCAGCAATAAAGAACAAGAAATATATCGTTTCAAAACACTACACGCTTCTTGATAATACGAATTAATGAGTAAAATTTCAGCTACGTCTAAAAAAAACTCAACTTTATTTAGTATATTCTAAGGCATATTTATAAGTCGAAAAGTTGCTGTGTTTTGTGTGGATGATGCTGGGGTCGGACAGAAAGTTGCACGCCTCGAATGCCGATAATTACCGCTAGTTGCTCATGGTGCCCGGGAATTGCCTTTTTGTTTTATTCTCGAATAATGAATAGTTCTTTTAGTTTTCTACAGCTACTGAATTTTCCAGAAAACGCTGACTAGTTCGAAATAAGGAGGCTCGCGGAATTGTGACTGTTGTGGATTGTGTGATTGATTTGGTGGCATTTTCTGATTCCAAATAGTATTTCGATTGCTGGAAAATGAAAAATCATGAAGTCTTCAAAGTGAACAATCGGTTTATTGATTGATTGGTTATAATTAGGACACACAAATAGCTCATAGCTCATTTCACAGAAGCCTGTTATATTGAAACTTTTGGCAGGTTTACTGGGTCTCAGAATATTCAAGCTTATCTTCTGGGAAAGGCAAGACATTTAACAGTGGCAGTTTTGAAAAGCTATCTGGGAGAAACCAATGATATCTGAAGAAAGGATCAATTCGTATTTCTCGGAAGTTCGAGAGATATTTCAATTTTTCTGAAATTGTTTTTAAATATTATATTATTTGATTGCATATTCTACAGAATTTAGCCTACGCACTTCTCGGAAAATACATGAATTTGTCAGATTTTATAAAAGTTTCTAATAACTGAACGAACTCTTGAACAAATATGAACAGATTAAAGGTTGTACGGAATCAAATTGCACCACTATCAAATGGCTGTTACTTTTTACCCATTGGGTATTTTCTATTGAAATTTGGGTGGAATTAGTTCAATGTGTATGTTTTTGCGCTGTGTAAGTTTCACTAGCAGATATGCAATCGTTGCAAAGATGGAGAAGGAAGCACAGCAGCAGCGCAATGAAATTTTGCGCACATATCTCGAAAATCAGGATCTTTCTCCAACGTGCCATCAGCAGGAAGCTGGGAATGGTACATTCTACGGTGTCTCGTGTTTCAAATCGGTACAACGAACGTTTGACCATCGATTAGAAAGAAAAAAAAAAAATGGCAAAAATGGATCCCCGTATAGTGTTAAGGGTCACAAGGTTCATGTTTTCAAAAGGAATCCCAACAGTTGAGTTCGAGATGTGGCGGAGAAATTGAATCTAACCAAAACTTTCGTGCAAGATGCGAGAAAACGTGAAGGACTATACACGTACAAAGTCCAAAAAACGCCTAATTGCGATGAACGGCAGGATACGGTAGGTGAAACACGTGCACGGCCTACGATTTTCTGGCCGGATCACTCAAAAAAGGTTTTGGATTGGTACAATGTAAGGAGGTAAATTTCGTGCCAAAGCATCTCAACCTCCCGAGCGCACCGGAACTGCGGTCAATAGAAAAGTACTGGGCCAGCATGAAGCAGGCACTTTGGAAGTATCCTCGGGAAGTGAATTCAGATGAAGATATGAAGAAAAAATGGATTGAAACACAAAAAAAAGTTGGTCCAAATGTTGTTCAGAACCTTATGACTAGATTGAAGAAAAAGGTTTGTGCATTTGGATATGGAATTGAAATTGAATAAAACAAACATGAGAAAATATCTATAACATGTTTTATTTTACTCCCTGAAAGTTTGGTAAGCTGAACGGGTGAACTTTGCCGAATATTTGTGTATGTTGCAATTAGATTCTGCACACCCTTTACAGTACACATCGGAATATCTATGGTGGACATGTAATGAAATTGAGAGAAGTTGAGTATTGGAAGTTTAAAGATAATCATGAAGTTTTCTTTCTCTTTCTCCTTCTCTCTCTCTCTCTCTCTCTCTCTCTCTCTATCTTTCTCTCTTTCTCAGTCTTTTGAGTGGTGGAACTTCAGAGAAGTTCAAAAAGTTTGCTTAGCATCCATAGAGTAGAAACTTTTTGGAAATTATCGCAGATTAGAGAAGAAGATTGTACCAGAATATATTTTAATATTTCACTAAACATTCAAAAGTTTTTATTTCTGAGAAATAGATAGCATTTCCAAGATGTTGTTAAACTTTAGAAGAACTTTTAAGAATTGCCAAGATTGTGATACGGCGGAAATTCAAAAAAAATCATTAATCATTAAAAAGTAGTAAAAAGTTTAAGTTATTCTTTAATCTTAAGTATTCTGAGCATCTGGGATGTTGATGAGAGATGTGGGAAGAAGAGAAAAAAAGAAAACTTCCCAAGCTAATGGAAATTCGGAATGTTTCTGAGCTTTTGAGAATGCTTAAAAAATCTTTAGAAGGTTTCCTGAATTCTTTGACGTTCCCTGAAATTCTGGAAAATTCTCCAAACTTTGGGGAAGTTTTCTGAAATTCTTGAAAAATTCCAACACTTTTGAGAAAATTCCTGAATTTTTGGGAAGTGCCTTGAGTATCTGGGAAGTTGTTTGAGCTTTTGAGGAGCTCCCCAAACTTCTGGGAAGTTCTCTGAATTCCTGGGAAGTTCTCTGAACGTGTGAAATGTTCGCTAAGCTTCTGGAAAATTTCTCCATCTTAGGGAAAGTCCCCTGTTCTTTGTGGACGTTTCCTGATATTCTGGAAAGCTTTTTGAATTTCTCGGAAGTACTTAGAACTACAAGGAAATCTTTGAACTGAAAAAAAAACTTTAAAAGTTTCCTGAACTTCTTAGAAGATCCCTATCACTGAAAAAGTTCTCTGGGCCTCTATAAAGATCCGCAAATTTTTAAAAAGCTTCATGAAGTACTAAAAAGTTCTCTTAACTTGTGGGATGTTCTTTAGTTTTTTTGGAAAGTTACCTGAACTTTTGGGAAGATCCCTGATATTCATTAAATTTCCCTGAACATATGTTGTGTAAATTTCTGTGAAACTCCCTGAATTTCTCGACAGTTGCATGAACTTCTAGGAAGAACTTTTGAGAAATTATTAACTGAATTGCTGGGAACAACCCTTAACTTCTGGGAAGTTTTTGGATTTCTGGAAATTGCCTGATTTTCTAGGATGTTCCCTAAACATCAGTGAGAATTGCAAAACTTCTGCGAACTGCGGGCGGTAAGTCTTAAGGATGGCTTTTCAAAAAAAAAATCAGGGTCAGTAGGCTGGTTGACTCTCCAATCCCCACATTTTCATCCAGAGAACTAGTGAACGCCAACATCCGAAAGGCTTCACTGCACTTTTGTAACGGGTTCAGGCCGATTTTTCAAGCTGCATTACAACTAATCTGGTAAAAGTCATCACATGACGGAAAATATCCAGGAAAATCTCCCTTGGCATGCGGAAGCGACGCAGAAAGGCCATGTCGCCATAGTTTGGCGTGTAGCGTTTGATGACCGAAACAAAATCACAGTCAACGTTGGGGTGTCTTCTAGGACTTGACCCACTCCGTTTCAACACTTGTTTGTCTCCCAAATTACAAGTCATCATTATCTAATATCGTTAAAAGAAATCCATGCATTCACACACTCATACTCAGCCAACCGAAAGTTTGGCTACCGGTCTGTTAACGACTGGTAGGAAAAAAGATTAGGTCAAACCATTTCATGGCTTGACATGGCATGGTTTGCGAATAATTTGCGATCTCTAAAAAAACCTCCGGTTTCTGATGTTGAATGAATGACAAGATGACAGGTGTTGGCGGGTTTAACAACAAGAAATACAGCACCGATGCGGGGAACACAAAATTGGTCTATTTTAGCTGGTTCTATATAAGTTTTTCTGTTGCAAATCAAGTACAGAGTTGTTTCAAAAATAGATTACCACTGAAGATGCTCTTAGGGGCTATTCATAAGCCACGTACACTTTTCTTCCCATGTCAAAAAAAATGTATGGAGAAATGTCTTCGGGGTGAAGAGGCGTTCTGAGATTTCCAAAAATGAAACTACGTGGTTGATGAACCGGCCCTAGAGGACTTTGAAGGAATTTGCTCTCTTTTACTTGTGAAAATTAGACAAAAGTGTTTAAGTTGTTTCTATTTTTGGTTCTATTATTTGTTTATATAAACTGTACTCGAAAGGAATGCAGTGAAAATCATTAGTTTTATTTAAAATCTTTATTCATGTCAACTCAAAGTTGTATTCATGCAAAACCGGAGATTCAAAGTAGGTAGGAATGCATGACATTACATTTATTTATTGAATAAATAGGAATTGCATGTAGCATTTCAATTTGTTTTCACTTTTTCAACGATCAGTGAATCTGTTAAATTTTGCAAATTACCTATTAGATCTAGGATAAATTTGTATTTATATTCCATAAGTTAGACAGTAGGAAAACAAAAGATTTCTGCTGAAATCTTTCCTAAGATGGGCCTCGGTTTGAATTATGGTTAAAGAAGGAGAGTAGAGCTGTTCAACTATGCAAGCCAAGTCATCTCTGTGTGTTCAGTGTAACCATAGAACACGAAGGTTTCCGAGAAAAGACAAACTTCTGATTTGTCCGAGTTTGCTTTTCTTAATCTGAGGACTAAAGGCCTCGTTTGTTATGGCTGTGACAACCCATTGAACTTGAAATGTACGCTTTCATTCGTGGTCGTAATCCCTTGTTTGAAAAGTAAGGTAAAGGTAGCGTGCGTAAAAAATATTTTGTGCGATGAGGAGATAGAGCGAATAGGTACAGTCGTATTTGACATCAATCTACAACAGTTTTACGCACCCCAAAACGCAACCAGTTGTCCCCGTCGAGCGGATTTTCTCGGCCACCATCAACCGGCCGGAAGCAAACCAATACATCAAAAACATTGGTCTGAGAAGACTCGAGGGAATCTCCAGTGGATAGCTTCATCACGCCGGTTCGTCAACATACCGGCACGGAAGAGTAACCGTTAACGCAGTGGCGCGTGAAACACCATTGCCATTGGCATCATCTCCATTCGCCAATACACCATTGGTCAATCATCGTAGATCGCGAGAATCGAACCTGACGACAGGTCATCGACTCTACTCAATATGAGCGGACACTTTACTCTGTCGCATTGGAACTATGAATCACTAAAATTTGAGTAAACGTAACTGGGATTGAAAAGTCGATAAAGCAACAAAATCTATCTAATTTTAATCGATGTTTTTGATTTGTTAACTTGACAATCCCAGTTACATTTACTTAAATTTGAGTGACTCCACTGACAAAAGTGAGTCAAAAATGACTCAAAACTGAGTTAAAGCGGCTGGCCGTGTGGCCGTGTGCTGGTTATGAAAAGACCGATGATGAGAGTGTAATCTCTGTTAAATAGAGGTCTGAGGTATGAGTGGCTCTCACCACGGGCATTCTATAATTGGGTTTACCATTTGTTTTTGCTGCAAGCCGGTCTGATCCATAATTCTTTTACAAATGAACTCGCCTTTAGGAGAGTCTCACCCGAGCGAATTCACATTAAGCGTGTGGTCTCCCTTGTGGGTTGTCGCTAAAGCCGCACATTTTTGAGTCAGTCCATCCAGGTTGGCACCCATTTAGTCACGAAAATATTCAATAATTAGATTTACATCCATCAAAACGATGTTGGATTCATATGCTCGGAGAACATGAACAGATTTTTTAAACGAAAACGAGGATCTTATTTAATACTGTATTTTAAATTGTCCGTTAAAAACCAATGTGTAAAAATGACCCTTGAGAATCATAGTACGAGGTACACAAACTCATCTACTACCTCGAACTCATTTCCGTCGAGAATCACACTTCTGCTTAGGGCCTGTTCATAAACCATGTAGACTCATTTTTGAAAATCTCAGATCCCCCTCCCCCTCGTAGACTTTTATTAATTTTTGATGGATTTTTAATTTTTGTATGGAGTGTAGACATTGATCACACTCCCCCCCCCTTTCCCCAGAGAAGTCTACGTGGTTTATAGATAGGCCCTTGTGGGAGCTCAATTGTGCCTAGTTGCTCCTGCCAGCAGATACTTAGTCTTTGAGTATTCATCCGTAATCCAACCATTTCTTGTTCACCTTTCAGCCTGGTTGAACGGGAGACAATTTTGGAGGTTGTGCTGAAACGTAAAGATTAAGTCTGTTGTCGATCGCCTGTCTACAAAGCTGGCTCGATAACTTTCCAAAGAGCTGCTTGCTTGCGGCTAGGGATAGCGGAAGATTATCTGGGAAAGCTCTTTCTAGGCCACGTTGAGAATAGTGATCGCTGGGTAGTTATCACACTCCTACTTGTGACACTTTTTATACATTGGGCACATAAATCCCTTTTTCACTCCTTTGGTAGTTGTTCTGTATACCAGGTCCTATCTGCTTCTGACGAACTTCATACCAGGTCCTGATTATTTATCCGGACCTGGTATGAAGTTCGTGTAGTATGAATCCGTGTAGTGAACCGATGTAGTCATTTCTCCTGCTGTCTTAATGAGCCACCTCTGCGCCATTCAAGTGTTCATCCTACTGCTGAATCCACACTTTCAAGCACCTCACGATCATCCATCCAAGATATGTACAATCATACTCTATGACCAGGGCGTCGAGAAATTTTCTTTAACCAAAAATACCAGACCGGGAATCCAGAATCAGTCACCTCTGAGCTAAGGGAGGACCCTATAGGTGCTGATGTCGTTAGTAGCCTAGAAGTGTCTCCCATGTACTAAAACGCCGTTGATTTGTCATCGATGAGTCTGAGGCTGTTTTTGTTCATACGCTGGTGTGCCCTGAATTTCCCTTAACAGGTCTAAATCCCTCCTCCTGGCTGATCTGCGAACTCAGATCTTCAATAACGGTTTTGACGTCATGGCTTGGGCAGCTGTCGTTTTCTCGTTCCAGCTGCGCGTGAAAGCGTCATCTTCTCTATCGATATGAGGGCTTGTTTTTTAGGCGGGAAAAAAAACTCGAGCCTCGGCCCTCTCCTTAACCACCTTTAGGTATTACATGAGGGAGGGGGCTAGTGTGCATTACTCACCCATTATGTCTTACTACATAGGTTTTAACTAGTTAGTTCCGCTGACCTCACGCTGATTCGATCGAGATGCTCCGGGATCCAATCAGGGTTCGGCATGTCCGTCGGAGGCCAGATCGTCCACTGCCGAACCTCGCCTCGTATGGCCCTTCCTCCAATTGAGAAGGTCAGAGGTAAGCAAGGTAACAAGGTGAGCAATCAAATAACCACTACAACATATACTAAATATCCATGACATAATATATAACGAGGAAAGGGAGGGACCATCAGGGCACCCAAGTGGAACAATTTGGATAGTTTTGATCCTTCGTATAGGCGCTTGATGATCGCAAACAACAATAGAATCCTGATCAAATCCTTTTTCAGATTATCTCACTGGTATGGAAGTAACCTTGCTACAATAGATGGGAGTATTACATCATCATCATCATACATGAAGTGGAGTGACATTAAGATGTGTAAGTCAACCTTATATATTGTGTTTTTTTCCCTGAAAGTTTCATGCCAATCGGCTTTGAGATTTCTTTTCGGCAAGCAGTTTTCAGTGTTGCAATCATACCGTGGACTCCCTTTATATGCTCAGCACTTCCATATATGAACATTTCCTGGCAAAACATTACCAAGTAATCAAACATATGAACAACTATCAATGGCAAGGAAAAATTGTTTTACTCAGCTGTTTAGAAAGTGTTACAAGACTCACTTTCAAAAAATGCATTTGTGAATTTAGACAACATTTTTTCGTAAAATCAAAGCTCAAAATCATTCATTGAATTGTTCTCAGCAAAAATCTTGAAAATTGGCAGCTTTCCCTGCTTCATCAATGTCCGAAATATTTTTGAAATAAATTTGGTTACACTTTTCATATCCGTCATTCTAGTATAAAAGTCGAAACCCTTCATCAGCAACAAAAAGTTTTACAAAGTGAACTTCCGAAAAAAAAAGTTAATATTTTATATTATGACAACTTAACACTTTTTTGACACGTAGAAGCATCAAGTTAAAAATTTGGAAGATAAATATTGGTATGCAATTTTTGTGCTGATAAAAAAACTGCTGATAGAAAAAAACTCTACCTAACATGGACACATCAACGGAAGGCTGAACAACTTAATGACTTAGCTAGAATACGTACTGAAAAGTAAATTATTTTCACTTTTTTTTAAAAACACTTTTTTGAGCGTATTAGTAGAACGATTGTGATTGGGCAACTAGGAGAATTCAAAATTAACACTTCATTTGATTATTTTTAAAAAGTGATCAAATGATGTGTTAATTTTTAATTCTCCTAAGGTTCCCAATAACAAGAAAAATCATGTTAAATTTTCATGAAATCCGCAGACCGTAATCGAACCAAGGTCGTTGCGATTAGCAGTCATAATTTAACAACTCGCTTCTTTTGATCTGATGAATTGAGAAGTTCAAGAGAACTCGACACTAACGAAGTCTATCAGTCAAAAGATAAGCTTACTCTAGTGAAATTTGAAGAAATTTGAAAGCGTTTACTAGTGATAATTTAAAAAAAGTGTTTCAAGGTTTTATTTTTTAATTTTAAAAAGTAATCAAATGAAGTGTTTATTTTAAATTCTCGTAGTCTCCCTATGACAATCGTTCTACTGATACGCTCAAAAAAGTTTGTTAGATAGTGTTTTCAAAAAGAGAGTGAAAGTGATATTCATAAAGGCATGGATCGTCGTGCCCATTGACAGCAACCCCAAAAGGGGTACCATACCTCTTCGATCCAAAATTGATTATAAAGTGCCTATCATACGTTACCGGATTTGTTCAGCGTACTTCTTCTTTGGAAACTGAAATTAAGATCTTTTGCACTTCGCATTCAATTTATTGAAATAGCTTAGGTGAATAGTGTTCAGGTAACCCCCCCCCTTCCTCACATTGTTTGCTGTTGCAGCTGTGTATTAAACATGTATGGTATAATCTCAGCAATGAGCAAAGTTAAAATAACTCAAAATTGATTCCCTATGTTTTTACCTACTTGTTGAGAGCATTAGATTCAACAGCATTATTTTTTAATATTTTCAATGGTTGAGCCTCAACTAATAGAATTCAACGTTAGTACTTTCAAAGTTAATTGTGGGTACATATTGGAAGCAAAACGTCATCATCTTCCTTCCAGTGCCTTAAATGATTAAGATCAACTCGGAATGAAGAGCCCATCACAAAAAACGGTGAGTTGCGACTACAGTCATGACTTGCAGCGGGATTGTTGGGGCGATGGAAATAAAAATAAAATCGTAGGCAATAAAACAAACAAAGGTGGTGTGCGGAGAAAATCATCACAAAACAAGCAGCGGCTTATTACCTTTCAGCTTCAATTAACACCCCGTGCTTAATTAAGACAGGACTGCGCGATAGTGTTGGGGGCGCACAAAGAGGTAAGCTATGTAGGAGGAGATGGAGTACGTGGGATGGAGATTTTTCTCTTTCCTTGTTTTCTTTAAAACTGCTGTTGGTCTTTTTTTTTTCTTCCTTGCTCTGATGGTAAGTTCTGGCAAAACATGCATCCATCACGACGGCATGGCATACTGTGGCAAAAGCAAGTGGGTTTGGTGAGCGCTACTAATAACTCGTAGCAGTCGGTAGTAGCGTCCGTAGTGGTGTGCCGTTAGTGGGTGCTCCCGCAATGCGTTTTTCCCTCCCCGATGACGATTCCCGGTAGGTGCGCGAGAACATGAGTGTGAAGTGGAACGCTGGCTCTACGGCTGCCGGGAGAAGTCTCCGGCGCCAGCTGCCGCGCGGCAGTCTGAAGATTAAAAGTGCGAAAGAGAAAGAGAGAAACCGACATTAGAGCGATAGAGTATTATGTTATTTTGTTCGGTTTTCTTGCAAAGCTGCCGGGATGTAAGGTAAGAATGAAGTCATGTGCGAAGTTGCGGGCTCGGTAGGCTGAGAGGGATTAGCGAGAAGGGAATGAACAGAAAGAAGCGAGCGTGGAAAAAAGGGGCCATATGAAATCGGGGTTGACCTATTTTTGGTTAAGTTGGAGTTTGTTGCGGCACTGACTGATTGACTAAATGAGTGGCACGATGTCGGGTAAGACGTAAACAAGAATCCAAGAGGAACAAGTTGCATTTCTACTGGTGCTGCATGGTTCTAATAAAAGACAAAGAGCATTGGAAGGCAAATCCTGACCTGTCGATTGGCTCTATATTAAGTGCGCCTTCGGGCAAAAAAGAACAATTGAGCGAAAGGCTCCAGTGGGTATTAGGATTAGTGATATGTAGTATACATGTACACATTAGAACGTTTTTGTTTATAAATCTAATGTGTTCATTTGGGAATAATATGGGTTATCTGGGAGTTATAGAGCAATAAAGCAAAATTTACGCGACGGAACATTTAAATATTACGAAACTTTATGGACTATCGCTTATGGTCAAGTATCGGTAAACCCGCCAAAGTGGCCAAATTATGGTTTTATTGTTAGGTAGTCTTGCAACACAACGAAAGTTGCAGAGTTTCAAAGCTATGTTCGTCAATAATCAAAACACAAATCAAAAAGCAAATAGCAACATTTTCACCCCTTAACTGGAAAGGATTTCATTTTTTTTTATTTGGAACAAAACTGTTGTAAAACACAACATTGATGATTCCCTAAGTAAATTTGAACAATTCTCACTTATTTTTCGGAACGGTTAAAATGTTAAGATTGCTTTTTTTTCATCAATTTTCGCTTTTATTGAAACGGGAGAGGTAGCTCATCAAATCTTCCGGTCTACTTCTAAGCATCTTGATGTGAGGTACCAGGTGGGTCTCCACCGATTGCCTGTCGATCTGCCAAATTTGGAAGACGTCTGCATTGAATTATCTCAAATTATAATAATCCGTCCACTGTATCACAAAACATTGGCGATTGGTTGAGCTGATTAGAGATAATGAAATCATTGGGTATAGGACCAAGTCTCCCCGGGTGGTTGCGAAAATCGATGAGCTTGGACACTAATAGAAGCGTAAAGTTGCCAGAAGGCACGAGATGCTTCCAAGGACGCTAAATCCACAAAATCCTTCAATCATAATTTACGGTTTAGATTGCTCTTTGGGACGCTCAACGAGCTTGTCGCAGATGTGAGTTCCAGTAGTAAGGTTGTTTGTAGAATATGCACACTCGGATTTTTTTGCAGAGGTCTGTGGATTTTTCTGGATTTCGGGTTCTCGGCAGCTGAGTTTTTTGGTAGCCCGGTTTGGCGGATTTGATTCGGTGTCCACGATTAGTTTGTAAATAAATCAGTGCAAGAAGAGTGTATTAGACACAGATATCATGTTACTACTGGAAGGTTTCCGACACGCCGGCGACAGCCGGGATTGATGTCTGGATGAGGGACAGGGACAGCTGCAGGTCCATGCAGGACTTGTCCATCTGAGGATATCGAGGAGAGCTGGTTTGCAAAGCAACAAATAATTTATTTTCACCATATTTTGAAGACAATATCTAATATCCTGTTTTATTTTATTATGTCTATTTTGTTTTGTTTTGTTTTTCGTTATGCTTGTCTCTTTTCAGTAACATTGGGGCGGCCCATTGCTTTTGGCGAAAAAGGGTGCAACATATTTTCAGCGTATCGTTAGCGGCAAAACGAACCCCTGCTGCTAACCTTTCCCCAACTGTCCAACATCTTAGTGATTTCTCGTGGAAGTGCAGAGGATTTCTCGGCTTCCTAAAAAGCGAGTATCAAGTCAACACGTTCCTTCCCATTCCCTACTTGACCAGCATTCGAGCACGGCCGGCGCCGGTTTTGCTTTATAATGGGTCATCAGTTTTTACACATTGAAGATGAATGTTAGTTCCAAACATCATCTGTTGGTTCTTTGTGCAAATACAGCTGATCTGGAAATAACGTAATTGCATCCGTGGGCGGCCAATCATGCTTATGCTCAATTTTCGCTTTTATTGAAACCTTGGCTATCCGTTTCTTTACGTATTTTAGTATTGAAAGTCTTTCAGTAAGCTGATTTCAGAAATATCCGTATAAGTATTCGAAAGGACGAGTCAATTCAAATCACAAAATAAAACCTCGCTTAACCGAACATTCTAGACCAAATTCATCAGTATTGCGTTCCGGTTTTTTTTACATAAAGAGCATATGATTTCTGTTTGCAATTTTAATGTGTTTGTTTGCTGATCCGTGGAGTATATTTACGTCCTACATTTTAGTCATTATTAATAAAATACTGTCCGACGCAAAATGAAAACAAAAAATTACTGCATGCTTTTGACAGTAGGCAGACTGGTATCCACTCTTGCGTTTGTTTACAGCATTTATTCACGAGAAATAATTCTGAAATAGTTACTAAACATTGCTTAAAACATTTCTATGACTATCAAGGAATTAATCCAACGAATCAGAAAAAAATACCTCTCAATTCTACTCTAGTAAAATTCTTGTCGTTAATAGGTAGTAAAAACTTTTTCATTGCTGAATAATCAATAAACAGATAACTGCAACAAATTGTTATGGAAATGTGCTAAGTCAATACTATTAGTCTAGCCATAACTACATTTTTTGCTGTATTCTATGTGATTAATTGGATTTACCCTACAGTTTAGTTCAAACTTTCGCTCCAAAGTTCATAAAATATGGCAGCTATCATAAACTCAATATGAACGTGCTTAGAAACACCATTCATACTAAGGAAATGCATCGAAAGAAAATATTTATAAAATCTGATCTTGATAATGGTAAAAATGAGATAATTTTGCCTTAAAATAATGGAAAAATTAAATTTGGAATTTTATGGAGGAGCGCTGCTTCGTTAGAATAGAGTTTTTCCTTTCCATCAGTTATATCGATTGATCAATAATACACAAATATGTTTTAGGTTTATTTTCATGCGTAAATTCCTAAACTACAAAACGAATTCATTTTTAGCGCATATCGTGAATGTCTACGCTTATTATTCCTTAACATATAAAGGGCCGTGACAACCAAGTAATTAGTACATACTATTATGGAACACAATGCTTAAGACAATTACTGAATATGTATATTTTTCTTTTAAAAAAATATGCACAATTGCTCGTGAGCCCAAAAAATATTGGTGGCAATACAGCTGCCAACGATATCATTCGTGTATCCATGTTTTTTTTCTTCACAATAGCACTTGATATAGTACCTATTGTTCTAGAATGCTCTTAAATACTCACAAAGTTTTGTTTGTTTGCGAGAATTTGAATGTAATATTAGCTGTCCTTGGTGAAATGTAATTTTGTGAAATAACAATGTCAAATTAAAATTTATAGTTTGTAAATGACAGAAGTGTTATTGTATCCTCGCAAAACATATGAAAAGAGTCCGAAAGCTTAAGCAATATTATTTTTTTTATTTAATTAGTGTTTAATAAGGTTCAAAGAAGATGATTCACCGATATTTCTTGGCATAAACAAGCAGACGTGCCCTTTTCTACACACTGCACCGCTGCACTGCTCTCGCGCGCTACTCTTTCGCTGTTTGTCATCGTTGCCGCGCTCTCGCTCGTTTACACGCGCACGCCCCTCTCGTCATGCACACTCACCGCCTGCGACCTCTCGAACCTCCTCGTCGTCCTCTCGCTCTCGGCACCTCTTTGCATGGCGCTCGTTTTCTTTTTGCCGGGCGATATTATTATTTTATTATTGAAAAACAGAAGAAAGAAGAAAGAAAGAAAGAAAGAAAAAAAAAAAAAAAAAAAAAAAAAAAAAAAAAAAAAAAAAAAAAAAAAAATTTTTTTTTTTTTTTTTTTTTTTTTTTTTTTTTTTTTTTTTTTTTTTTTTTTTTTTGCGCGCGCGCGCGCGCGCGCGCGCCACCCGCACGCGCCGCGCGCACACGCGCTTGCTGTGCGCGCGCGCGCGCACGCGCCGCGCGGCGCGCGCGCCCACCCGCACACGCGCGCACGCGCGCGCGCCCGCGCACGCGCGCACGCACGCGCTTACTACCTTTTTTTTTTTCTTTTTTATCTTTTTTTTTTTTTCTTTTTTTTTTTTTTTTTTTTTTTTGATCCT
>JASCZW010019147.1:0-14221 GCA_034211315.2 Aedes japonicus
CTTCTAATTTTTTCTCAGGCATTTCAATTCTGGACTCGTCGTTTGTGGTTTTCCTCTCGAGGGGTTGACTCGTTGTGAGGAGTTTTACTAAATTGCGTTTTCAGCGAACACTCTTGCGGGTGAAGGTAATTGAAGGCGTTCAAGCTTTAATGGTTCTAATTGGTTCCGACTGATTGGAAATTGTTTACATCCAAGAATATACTGTTTACTGTAGAATTTATTCAGATGAAATTTCTATTAAAAGCGGTTTGGTTGTATGATGTAAGAAAAATCCAAAACTGCACAATTAGGGCATTATTTTAATTTTATTTTTATTTTGCTGAAAATGTCTTTATTCAGAAGGATTCGGATTCAGAATAAGCACTTTCCAAAAATTTGAGTCGATAAAGTAGATCTGTCAATCCTTCATGCAACCACCAGAGAAGTTTCTTTCTAATTTGTTACCAAATATTCGTAGCTTTTTGTATTGTTTTCGTACAATGTACGAATGTTCTTTCTGTGTCAACAAGAGTCTAGCGCTTTTAACAGTTGTGCGTGTGCCATCAATTACGAATGTATCTTCATAAAAATAACAAATCACTTTCGTTGCAGAAAACTACGAATGGATTTGTGAGTATTACCTTGGATTTTGTAATATATACTAAAATTAACTTTCATATTTATGTACATCAGTTATCATTAATCTAAAGTTAGTAGGATAGAACCGATTATTCACGGCCGTCTCGAGGTTTATAAGAATAACAATTTAACGGATGGGGAGCTGGGAGGGAATTTAAAGAAAGGTTTACATAACACACTAATTTTATATTCTAAATTGCCTCAAAACTTATAACTATACAACTATTGGGATTCTTTTGACTTAAACATTTATGAAAAAACACACAGAAACCTACACTGCTAATCTAATCTAATCTAATCTAATCTAATCTAATCTGATCTAATCTTATCTAATCTAACACAAACGCAGCCAGTACGAGAAAGCATCCTGGAAATAATTGGGTTAGATGACGCCCAATATTGTCAATATTGATGCTTGCAGCATATCAAAGACATGATACAAGAATCAAAGTGGCCAGGCCTACTGCGTTGCATTTACCGCAAAAGATAATTCTATAAAATGAGTTGGATTCAAAAAAATAGATTTGAACTACAACGCATTTTGTGAATCTACAGGGGAAGATGGATGCGTGGACATACGGTACCAAACGCTTCGAGATAAAAATATTTAAAAAATATTAAATTAAATCACAAAAATCCAAGTTATGATAAAAATGATAATAAAAAAAAGTGAAATCATTATGCAATGCCATATAGAAAAGTGTTTAAAATATAGTGGAGGGATATTATAATGTATAATGATAATAGTAATTACACATGTCAGCAGATTGTTGTCCTGCTGCAATTTTAGAAGGGTTTGCGTATCTATAGCCAGGAAAATTAAAATTATTTTACAAAACATCGAAACTGAATGGATGACCTGAAACTATATATAAAGAAAAGTAAATCTAAAATTTCGATGTTCTGTTGCGTTTCCATGCACCGCTATACTCATTTGTGGTGAATCTGATAGGTTGAATGATGACATCCTTCTAATTTTTCTCAGGCATTTCAATTCTGGACTCGTCGTTTGTGGTTTTCCTCTCGAGGGGGTTGACTCGTTGTGAGGAGTTTTACTAAATTGCGTTTTCAGCGAACACTCTTGCGGGTGAAGGTAATTGAAGGCGTTCAAGCTTTAATGGTTCTAATTGGTTCCGACTGATTGGAAATTGTTTACATCCAAGAATATACTGTTTACTGTAGAATTTATTCAGATGAAATTTCTATTAAAAGCGGTTTGGTTGTATGATGTAAGAAAAATCCAAAACTGCACAATTAGGGCATTATTTTAATTTTATTTTTATTTTGCTGAAAATGTCTTTATTCAGAAGGATTCGGATTCAGAATAAGCACTTTCCAAAAATTTGAGTCGATAAAGTAGATCTGTCAATCCTTCATGCAACCACCAGAGAGAAGTTTCTTTCTAATTTGTTACCAAATATTCGTAGCTTTTTGTATTGTTTTCGTACAATGTACGAATGTTCTTTCTGTGTCAACAAGAGTCTAGCGCTTTTAACAGTTGTGCGTGTGCCATCAATTACGAATGTATCTTCAAAATAACAAATCACTTTCGTTGCAGAAAACTACGAATGGATTTGTGAGTATTACCTTGGATTTTGTAATATATACTAAAATTAACTTTCATATTTATGTACATCAGTTATCATTAATCTAAAGTTAGTAGGATAGAACCGATTATTCACGGCCGTGCCGAGGTTTATAAGAATAACAATTTAACGGATGGGGAGCTGGGAGGTCACTGATCTCATCACATCTAATTTAAAACAAACGTAGCAGAATTGAACAGCATTTTATTCAACGTGTACATAACACTTGAAAATCTACATCCAGAAAATTCAATATGATTAAATTAAATAATAAACAATGATATGATGAAAATAAAACAATGTTTTAATGAAATACTAAATAATATATTTAAAAAACAATGTTAAACATGTATTCACAAAATACACCTGTAATCCACTACTTTCATACTGAAAAGAAAAATATAGGTATGTGTTAATATCCTGAATGTTCTGTAAAACCTGAAAAACAGCGTAGATCAATAAAACTATCATAGATAAAATATCAATTAAAAGACGAATGATGTTTTCCTTTTTCTGAAAAGCCACAGATTAATCTTTAAGGCATTTTTTTAAAAGTTTTCCTTGTAATTTTCTAGAAACATTTCAAAGACAGCAGTATAAATGATCGAAGAGCCCGGCTTAATGATTTCTGATAAAAATTGCTCATACCAAATATATTTACATATGCATAACCCCATACTGCTGATTGTCGCATTCTAGTCTTAGAGAAGAATACTAGTTGAATTTTACAAGTTCAATTCATAGGTTCACGCTGAAATGAGAAACAAATTGAGCCTGTAACAACCGAAGATATACATTTTCAAAACATTAATATGTGAGCACACTTGCTGAACACACATTTAAAATGAATCCTAGAGGGTTTGAGCTGTTTAGTGGAATACCTGTAACTAGAAATTAGAAGAAGAATTAGTATCTTCCATTTAATTCCAACTACCTTTGCTTATCTTCGACAGATACGCGTATTTCGTCTACAATGTGCACTGAAGAAGTCTGCACATTGTAGACGAAATACGCGTATCTGTCGAAGATAAGCAAAGGTAGTTGGAATTAAATGGAAGATACTAATTCTTCTTCTAATTTCTAGTTACACATTTAAAGTTTTTTAAATGTAATTTCCCACAATACAAAATGACTAGAAACACCAAAATGGAACTTCAAAACCGCGAGGCGAATCAAATCGGAAGGCGAAACACACAAAATATAATAAGACGTGCCGCTTCACATTAAGAAGGAATAATGCCGGATCTGACAGTGTTTTGAGACTGTAATTGTTGGAATTTAAAATATATAAGGGAACGTACATTAATTACGTCACGCAAAAACTGACTTTTTATAACCCCCCACCCCTTTGTCACGTTTTTTGTATGGACCTTCATTTTTTTTTGTATGGATCGTCACGTTTTCTCAAACTCCCCTCCCCCCTACTTCGTGACGTAATTAATGGACTTTCCCTAATGGGGACTTATCTATATTCTAATCTGCAACCTAATATTCATACGATATCCATTGGGGTTCGTTGCAACGAGAAAGTCGCCGACGTCACCGCTCTAGGCGGTTTTTCATCCTTCTGATTCTTTCCTGGCTTCCGGCTTTTCAAGATTCTTCTTTTTAGATGATTTCAAAATATGAAGGGAAAATGGAAAAAGACACAGAAACATACACTGCTAAAAAAAACTTTTAGTAAACATGCAGGTTAAGCTGACTACAATCTAAGGTTAATGTTAGTCACAAAACACATATATGAGTTTCATAAACTCCAGATCACGTACAGCCAAAATATCTCGAACCGGTAAGTTAGGTTGTCTACCTTGAGCCCGAAGGAATCATAAAGCTTGGATCTGACTCGACGATGCTCAGCACAGGACAAAACAATGCGATCAGCGTCCTGGTAACCTTGTCCACATTAACAGAGATTGCAACCGCTCAGCCCAACTCGGTATAAATGAGCGTTCAAAGAATAATGATTGAACATGAGGCGAGACATCACGCGGATGAAGTCTCGACCCACATCCATCCCTCTAAACCAATATTTCGTCGACACCTTTGGGATGATAGAATGTTGCCATCGCCCATAATCTCCTTTACTCCATTTATACTGCCAGCTGACAAGTGACTGTTGACGAAAAATAGAAAAAAAAATCATTGTAGGCGATATGTCGATCATAAATATCGCCTTTCATAGCGCCCACCTTTGCAATCGAGTCCACTCTATCATTGCCCGGAATTGAAAAATGATATGGGACCCATACAAAGGTGATGATAAAATAACGCAAAGATAAAGCACTTAGAAGCTCCTGTATTTTCATGAGAAAATACGAGGAGTGCTATACCGGCCTCGAGCAGCAAATAGCTTCTATAGAACTGAGAATATCCGTGAAAATGAAGTACTGATCCGGTGCTAGTGAGGCAAGCGTTTCTAGCGTAAAGGGCTTTACGAAAGGGTCTGAACACTTCACCTTGTTGAATTCCATTTTGAAATTATTAATAAACACTCAAAACAAATTTGTTATTGGCACAATTTGAGTTTTTAAGGTTGAAGAAGTCGTAATTAATTTGGGCAATGATGATGATTGCCTGCTTCTTTTTCTTCTTCTTCCTGTCAACAATTATTTTTAGCCGTTTTCGGTAAAAAATCATGACTTACATTTTCCTGTGCATGTTCACTGATTAGAATTGTGTTATTCTCACTTGTTAAAAACCATTTTATAAAACAAAACACTATAAATTCACTTAAATCTGGTAGTTTTCAAAAACTTGGTTCGCTTACCCAATACACCAACACAAACTCGCCATTTGCTTCTCAAACTAACACTATTACAAGGACTCATCACTTGATTTTTCCATGAACAATTCTGGTTGATTTCCACATTTTCACAGCTTTTAAAGGGATTCACCGCTCGCGTGCTGGATTTTTCTTCCTATGAAAATTCACTTTTTGTTCCTTCAAGCACTTTTAAATGAGAAAACTGCTTCCGAAATTTCCAAGCGAGAAACATGCCAGGCCACTGTATTGTCAATGTAGCAGAACAGCGCAACTCGTAAAATCACTCGCGCCCCAAGAAAAAAATCACGATTCATTTGAGCGCATTGCAACTTCGAAAATCTCAGCAATATAAACCATACTTTCGACAGCACACACACTACGCTTCAAGCGAGCCAGAGAATCATCGATCATCGCAGTTGCCAGATTTACATCTCGATATTTTTAGCTGAAAGGTTTTGGCATGTTCAAAAACTGGGATATTTCTGTACAAAACATGTTGTGTCGAATGTTTTTCGGTGCCTTATGGTATATTTATTGAGTTGGAAGCAAAATATTCGCTAATTTGCTATGTAACATAATCTCACATGAGCAACAATATTGAAAGAAATAATATTCTTCCCTGAGATGGCAACAATGCTTGTCAGCTGATATTTTAGCTCCGCCCAGTTTCCTCCTATCAATTAGTAAACAATCTTCGCACAGACTGAGCGTAACTTTGTCAATAATTGAAATTAATTCCGGTGAGTAGTAATGCCGCAGAAAAGGAAAACACGACGGGCGGCACAGTAACAGTTGAGCGGGAGTGATCAGGAATAATATTCATCGCTGGATCGATATTCGACACTCATCAACGGATCAGTGTTCTGTTTGTCGAAGGTTCGGTGAGAAGTGATTGTTATTCAAAACGTGAAGATGAAAATGTTAAATGGAATTGTGCACCATTATCAACTGGGGAACTATTCAGTGAAACAATTTTCATAATTTAATTCACGATTGGCGTGAAAATTTGTATGCAGATGGTTTGTAGACTGGGGAATGTTCTCATGATGGTTTGAAACCCCCTCCACATCTGGAAAGGGGGGCTCCCATACAAATGAAACACATTTTTTTGCATAACTCGAAAACTAATCAAGCAAACGGAACCAAATTTGAAAGGTGGAACAGAACAGCTAGTTTTAGATGTCTAGGTATACTATCGGCAATACCCAGCAGCGGGCTACGCAACGAACGAGTTTTTCAAGCAACTGAGAGCCTTTGAAGCTACCTAAAATCGAAGACTACTTTATCAAGAAAACCGGAAACTCTGCTAAAAGCCAGGCGACAGTAACCGCAACGCAATTTCCGAGAAATGGTAGAACCACTCTACGAATGTGTGCATGTCAGTTCATCAGTAAACACACACAAAGAGATACAGCATCTGTCAATATGTTTTCGTCTTTTATCATTTGAGCCAGCGAATAATCCTATTTCACATTTCATTAAAAAAAACATAGATTTGAAATTGGAATAAACATTCGAGATGGGCTACAAACATTGCAGTGCATGTGGATGCCTAAATAATTCGAATAATTTGAACAAATCGTTTTTCATCGTTTCGGCAAGAAACAGGTAAAAACAAACTGGGTGGCACTGGATTTGTTTACTTGAATAACTTTTTACCAAATTTCAAACTCAAAGCTTTGGAAACGTTTCTGCGACGATGAAAATCTACCGGACCATTCATATGTTTGTGTGGATCATTTTTTTGATTCCGATTACCTCAACATAAACAATAAAAGTCAAGGGTAAGATAACATGAATCGTTTACCAAAAGGATTACTAAATGGAATCTTTTCTTTCAGCCTCCACAAATACGTGATTCCTAGAGTTTGTAAAGAAAATGATGGATCTTGCCCAATGGAGATGAAAGCTTTATTTCTGCAGGATCAGATCTAAATACAGAAGGCATAGGAGTCGATGGAAATTTACTGGATGTTGCTGGCGAGGTAGAGATTTCTTCAGAAATGGTTTGTGGAAATGCACATGTTTCACATGCTCCTGTGTTGAAAAGAGTTAATCCTAGTATGGATCATGATTATATGCACGATACAATTAAGTCAATTCTTATCGCGGAGAGAATGGAAGAACGGGAAATCAATTTGAAGAAGGAGCTTCGAAAAAAATTCTAAGAAGCAAAATCTTATTAAGAGTCTTCGAATCGAGATGGCGTTTTTTGAAGAAGAGGTGCAAAAGAAGCAAATCCAACTTCAAGACCCAGCTGGAGCTTCAAGCGAATAAGAACCGGAAATGCCGTGGAGGAATGTTTTCTGATGCCATGAAACATCTAGCATTAGTGTTTCACTACTGCTCTGTAAAAGCGTATAAACAAATGCGACAATATTTTGCTTTGCCTTCCATAAGCACGATTCGAAAATGGCTGGCAAAAATTGATGTAGGTGAAGGATTCTCTCCCAATATTTTAAATATGATCCGCAACAAAGCAAAAGTCTTGCCTGCCGAGGAAAAATTAGTCACCATTTTTTTTTGATAAAATGGCCAATACTGTCATAAGGTGTCATATTTTGGTAACGCGAAGCCTGATTTTTTTAAAGGATTTCAAACGAAGCACCCTGGAAGACGTAAAATTGATGTGAATTCACCTGCAAAGTCAGCTTTAGTGATGATGATCAAATCTATCCGATCTGGGTTTAAACAGTCCATCGGATACTTCCCAGTAAGAAAGGTTAGTCTAACATTAGCCTAACGTTAGTCGAACACGTTAGACTGTTCGTCGAACATTTTGTCTAACTTTCGTCTAATGTTAGACGTCTGTTAGACACATCTGACACACGATGTTAGACATTAACGGTGTACATAGCTAACCAGTTAGTCTAACGTTAGACTAACGTTAGACATAATTTAATGCGGGTGGTTAGACCCCGTTAGACGAGGTTTATGGTGAAATTCATGAAAAAGCTCGCAATCAAAATTTTATGGGCGTTTGTTTACACTCTGCTATTTAAACAAAAACTTAGCATTTTATTAAAATAGTATAAAATGCTAAGTTTTTGTTTAAATAGCAGAGTGAAAACAAACGACAATAGAACTTTGATTACTAACCTTTTTTATAAGCAGAACCAAATATTATAACCCGCTGTTTGCAGGTACATACGCCGTCGAAACACCAATGCCGACTGAGGCAAATGACAGCAGCGAAAACATAACAAAAAGAACGATAGCTGCGACGTAGCTCCCCAGTAAGAAAGGTTAGTCTAACATTAGCCTAACGTTAGTCGAACACGTTAGACTGTTCGTCGAACATTTTGTCTAACTTTCGTCTAATGTTAGACGTCTGTTAGACACATCTGACACACGATGTTAGACATTACCGGTGTACATAGCTAACCCGTTAGTCTAATGTTAGACTAACGTTAGACGTAATTTTATGCGGGTGGTTAGACCCCGTTAGACGAGGTTTATGTTGAAATTCATGAAAAAGCTCGCAATCAAAGTTTCATGGGCGTTTGTTTAAACTCTGCTATTTAAACAAAAACTTAGCATTTAATAGTATATTTAGCAGAATGAAAACAAACGACCATAGAACTTTGATTACTAACCTTTTTATAAGCAGCATCAAACATTAAAACCCGCTGTTTGCAGGTATATACGCCGTCCAAACACCATTGCCGACTGAAAATGAAATGACAGCAGCGAAAACATAAAAAAAAAGAACGATAGCTGCGACGTAGCTCATTCGAGCTTAATCTGCCAGCGTTGCCAAAAGTATTTCCTTTTATTTTTATATTGTGTCAAGAGAAATTTGCTTGTAGATGTATTTTTAAATTCTTTATTCTTTATTTGGTTTGTCTTTGATCTTAGCAGGTCGATTAACGAACTATACGACATTTACCTAGCCATCTTGGGATAGAATAAAAAGTACTTCTTGATAGTGGAGATAGTGGACGAATATTTTATTTTATTTTCTTAATATAACCTATCGGCAAGATTTTTTTATTGCAAACTTAAAGCAGTCGTTCTCCGAATAAAGTAATTAATTCACTTATGATGAGTAAATATTGAATAAACGATTTTTCTCATGTTGAAAAATCTACTTGAGTGTCACGAAAGAAGTTTCCAAAATATAAAACGTGAAAAGGTGGAGACGCCAATCGATCAAAAACTTAATATTCGTTGGTTTGATGCCGTTGGAAAAACTATGTCAAAACTTAATGCACTATATCCACTATATGATGTTGTGCAATATTTATATGTTCATGCTAATGCATACTAGTTGGTAGAATTATTCACCTTTTTATTATCATCATTTTAACTGAATGAGTTTGACATTATGTTTAACCTCATCAAATTTTGATTTCTCAAATCATTTCATATCAATCCAATCAGACACAGCAAATTCCACTTAGCAATTTCCTACTTCACACTGAAAAAAGTACTGTCGAAACAAACATATTTCAGTCAAATTTAAACATAAGCTTAGTTTATTCTGATCACAAAAATAAACCTGCTTTATTTAAAAAATATTCCATGTTTCATTCCAAATGGCAGCAATCTTTGAATTAAACATCATATAACGTTTATTTTAAACAGGTTAACGTCGTCAAAAATAGACATAGGAATTTCGAAAACAAACAAAAATCTTTCTGGCTGATGCCTGATTGTTGTTTTTTTGTTTACATTCCAAATTTATATTAGGTAGGTATATTGTATTTGAAATAATTGAGTAATTTGGGTTGATTGCATTATAACCATATTGCATGCAAACCAAGGGTATTATCATGAACCTAAAAGGGACTAGTCCGTGATATCGAGCAAATAATCTACCAAGGGTAAAATTTTTCTCATGTTACGAGCGTTGAAACTTCACCTCGGCCTCACGTTATGAAGAGGAAAGTACACGGTACCCACCTACGATGTGTATATTGTGAGGATAAACATGCCTTGAATTTGATTCAAATATTAATATTTTTGTCGAAAACATGATTTCAATTTATATTCTTATGTTTGAACTTGAACAATGAAGTTTCAATCAACGAAATTATTCTCCGTGTTTTCTCATGGTTTTGGATTGTTCTTAAATTTAAATTCTTTATTTTTTAAACCATTAACTTTACATAATCCAAGTACAAGTTAATCACGATGAGTGATAAATATTTACTTTCAGATCAGTTATCTTTTTTTTTAATAATTTAAATGAAATGAACTAATGTGCTTTCTTTAATCTTAGGTATAAAAGAAATCATTTCATAGAAATATTTTTTCAATCATAATTATTGTAAAAGCATTTTAATCAGTAATTAACGCAGATTCAATCAATGCTTTTCTTAAACCAGGAAATTTCAGTTTCTCTTATACATATTTATGTTTTTCTAAACACTCAGTAGCAAAAAAAAAGCCGAGCAAAATTATGCTTCCAAAATACGCGTTGTTCAACCTTCTGTAACTCTGTCAATTATCAATATATTTGGCTGAAATTTTGACAACACTATAAATAATGTATACACCTTATGTGACTAAAATTGCATGTTGATGAAGTTTATAAATTTGAAGTTATCATAACATATGTGAAAAAAGTCAATTTTGACATACTAATTTCAAAAATCCGTATTTCTGTGAAAAATTTAGGTAGGATATTAAAAATTTCTCTATGACTTAAAAAAATACCTTAATGTGAACAAAATTTGAACTGTTTTCTTCAAGTGGTTTGGATTACATCTGGCGTCTAAGTTGACGCTTTAACATGAGTATTTCTCGCTTTCACCCGATATTTACCATGCTAAACTATCGGTGCAGAAACAAAGCTGAGGTGAAGTCATCTTATTAATTCGGCCCAAACCTGTATGATGACAACGTATATAATGGGATAAAGTTCATTAAAAGACCCAATCTGGGGCTTATAGACCGACATAACATCCACATCCCTTTCTTTAAATTTTTTAATTTCTGACATCATAAAATGAGTCGTGTAATTTTTTGTGATATATACTACCAAACTTCATATTAATCTTATCTAAGAATGTGTAGTTAACTAGTTGAATATCGCTTACAGCTCAATTATTTTATTAGTTATAATAAAAAATGTAATTGATCGTTGCATACTTAGCTATGTTTAGGGACAATTAATAAACTATTTTTGGTATTCGGGAGATTTATCACCACACAGTTTTTAAAGACGTAGCTATAAAAAAACAATGTAATTGGCTGGGTCCAGCTTGTTCATGCAAAAAGATCAATTTGCTTGAAATGTCAAGAGAAAAATTATGCCAACCACAAAGGATATCAAAATAATCCCTATCAATCGGTATGTAGAATGAAGAATTAGTATTATAACTATCATTTATTTTATATTCCATTAAACTCTGGCAACGCTGGCATAGCCTTAGCCCGTAGCCGAAGCTTCATGCTTCCGCGCAGAAAAAAAAGAATCACAGCTAGAACGTTACCCATTTTTCATGAAATCGTACAACTGTAGCTTGAAGCTTTATGTTGGTAACGTCAAACAGAAGTCTAACAGCGTCTAACTCTAACATTTTTCTTACTGGGTCTTTTGTAAAGATATGAAAAGTGAAGAGCTAAAATCCATAATCGATCAATGTTTTCAGCTGGTTGCTGATTCTAGTTTTACGCCTAAAGTGCTTGTTTGCGATCAGAATTCTGTCAACCGTGCCTTGTTCTCGTAGGAAAATAAAGTGTCAACAGACAAACCATATTTCGAAGTGTCAATAGGAGCAACGGTACAACGATTATATTGTATTTCTGACGCACCTCATCTATATAAATCTACGAGGAACAATTTGTTAAAGCACAATGCTATCTATGATGGTGGATTATGCTGCTTCAAGCACATTATTGACCTCTACTAGGAAGATGTTAAACATACTCCACCTACTGTTCCTGGATTGACGTACGACCACATTAAACTTTCACAGTTTGCGGAAATGAATGTAGGAATAGCTGCGCAGACTTTGAGTCGATCCGTTGCCGTTGGATTGCGCGCTTACGTGCGTACGAATAAGCTTCCTAAAGCAGCGTTATCTACAGCAGCGTATTATGAGGATTTTGACGAATTATTCGATGCTGCCAATACTTCTTGCTCCAATACTACAAAGGTATTTGTAAATTTTTTATTGAAAAAATATACAAATTACATTCTCCCCCTAGGCAACGAAACGACCACTTCAAGACCGATCAGCCCTTTGGCCAATGATGGAATCCATGGTGGAGCAATTGAACCCAGGTAGAATCACACATTTTTCCATACAAAAAATTTAATGTTTTTATAAGAACAAAACTTCAAACCTCTGGTGAAACAATCCCGTTCATTATATTTCATCAAAGGATGGTTGCTGTTCATTGCTCCTTTGAAATCGCTCTGGAGAGAACTGCAAGAGAAATATGGGTTCAAATTCCTTAGAACCAGGAATCTATCACAGGACTGCTTAGAGCACTTTTTCTCACAAGTGCGTTGGAAAAACTGAAACAATTGCCATCCTGATTGCTCTCTATTTTCATCGGCATACAAATTCTTGGTAATAAACCACTTGATATTACCAGAGCAAGTTGGCAATGTCAAAGCTGATCTAAGTAAATACATCATAAACAGAGAAGAATTTTCAAAAGTACAGAAAAAAGCCATGTACTGCCGCAATATCTTGATGCGGAAACAGACGAACCCATCAAACCGATAAACGAACCATCCGAAATAAATAAATTATCCAATGTTCATTGGACTACAGAATGGACATGTAGTATGATAACGTATAAAGTCACAGCAGGAAGTGATGGTTTAAACCAGAATGTCGCCTTTTTAGCAGACTTGAAAAAGTACACCCAATCATCGCGAATCATCACCCCTGGTGAGAATATTTTTCAATATTTCACAACTGTATGCAAGATTTTTGAAAGACACTTCAAAACAATTTTCAGGCTGGATACTGTTGGTGTTAAAGAAGAACTGATGGACATAATTAAAAGTGCATTTGGTTTTTCTGGAGTACAGAAAAGCGATGGTAATAATGGCACAAATGAAGACTCTATTTCACTTAGTGAGAAACTCATAATGGATGTTATATTTGTGCCCTGCGAATCAACAATAAGTATTTTAACATGCTGATAGCATGTTAGCTTGGTGAAATGAACAGTTCATTCAAAGGCAAAAAACAATCTAAAAGAAGATTGAAAAAACGTGAGAAATCCAAAAGGTTGAACATTGTAAACATTTCCAAAATGCTTGCACCCACACCTGAAGAACAGGACATAGAAAAAAAAAACTGAAATCTACTGCCAACTCGATTAAGGTAGTAAGTATGTTTTTCACAAAGAATGCATATAATATTTTGCCGATATAGCCGACGTCTTCTAAATCTCGAGGAGGATCCAAGAATACTATAGATGCACTCGCACCAGCTGATCGATGTGAACACCAGGAGAAAGCAACAAAATCAAATAAGGTGACAACTTCTTTCAAAGGCAATCAACTACTAAAACATCGGTTTTCAAATTTTTGGTAACTACATCTAAATCCCGAAGAAGACCAAAAAAGATAGCTTTTCCATAGAACACCTTCGAACACCTATTTTTGTTTTTAATTCAGAAATACTCACAATATGAACGACATTACAAAACATTATTATTAGACATTATTAATTCACCGTACGAATAAAATACAGTTTAAAAAAGAATAATATCCATTCTATCCTCTATCAATCGGTGTGGCGATTTCTTTTTTTTTTTTTTGGTAGCTTACTAGCTGCACGCTGAATAGCGTCGAAACCTCTACACTAGGCCTTTGATGATAGAATAGATTACGTAAGCCTTTCGAAGTAGTTCACCAGCCGTACACAGCCAATGGCACCCAAGAAGACGTATGTTATGAACTAAATCGGAAGGTTATGTTAGAGAGGGTGGGAAAGTTTCATTTTTTATTGCAATTTGTTAATATTAGTTAATTCATTATTGATCATTTTAATCAGTGTTATTAAGTTTACGTGGAGTTTTCGTTCTTTAGTTTTATTAGGATTTTCATTATGTTTGGTTATTAGCACATATGTTTGTTGTTAATATATAATTGTTGGTGGTTTATTTTATGTTCTCAGGTATTGTTCAATAGGGGTTTAAATATTGTTTAGCAAGTATTTTGATTTATTTTTAGAAGATGCGCCTCTGCACCTCAGAATAACCGTATTTTTTCTGGAAAGAAAAGCGTTGTGACTGAATTTAGTTCAATGAGATTAATTTTTATAGTTGTGAGCTGTTT
>JASCZW010019148.1:0-14241 GCA_034211315.2 Aedes japonicus
TTTTTCGTGAAGGAAAGGGCAGGACAGTTTTAATAGTAGTTGCCACATTATCATTCTGAACTGATATCGAAAGCTTCCTATTTAAAAATTATGGAAGTGCATTTAGAACACAAAGTTGAGAGCAAGCTATGGAGGAATCCAGGTGACGCAAAAGTGAGGTTAAACGTCGTAGATGTTGCTCTTTTAAAACGGTTGTTCGAGCTGTCTAAGCTAAGTAATTAGTGATAAAAAGATAGGAAAATCGACGATAATTACCTTACTAACCAATTCCATACAGTTTGAAATATAGCCAGAAAGTTATTATCAATTTCAGTTTTGAATACTACGATGTTTAATTTCCCTTTAGCTCTACTTGGATTCTTCAATCATCTAATTGTGAAAGCAAAAATATTGAAATGCTAAGAAAGAAGAAAAAGTTAGGTTAATTTTGTACGTTAGGTTAATTCTAGGGTTTTTTTTTTTCATTAGGGCGAATCTACAATTGAGAGATTCTCTCCGGGCTCGCTCTCTTTCATTCATAAACCAATCACCTTTACGTTTTTCATTCTACTATTTGTAGAGTATGCTAGCCAGCACTGTTGTGTTTCGATTTGTACTAAAGAATGCCTCGTAAGTTTTATAATGGCGCTGTAATGAATGAAAGAGAGCGAGCCCGGAGAGAATCTCTCAATTGTAGATACGCCCTAATGAAAAAAAAACCCTAGAATTATTGCCTATTGTTCTCTTCTCTTTCGCTTTACAACGTTTGAGTAATTAAACCATGTCCGTTTCGAACACAAATGAATGAACTGAAGCTTGTACAGATACCAATATGTTAAATCATGCTTCCACATCCAAGTTTTTTATGAATGTACTGTAACCAGGGGCCTGGCAACCCTATCTTAATTACTGGCGTTTGACAGTATGCAACATATCCCGGGCCTTACTGGCCTATCTGGCGTTTGATGCTAGGGGTAGGAACGCCTGTATTGTTTACAAACAATGCATATATTGACGTTTGGAAGTGACTGATGTTGGCTTCAGGTAAATGTTTGTCCGTCAAGGGCAGATGACTGAAGAGAGCGATAGTTCTTGAAGCCAGCTACTTCTTGTGTGGCGCTAGTGACGATTTCTCGAGTAATTCATGTTAAGGGCCTAAAAACCATTTGTAAACAACGACTTTAAATGTCGATTTCTCTTGAATCTTAAATCACTCGCGTGAAATGAAAGCAGCATCTGGTAGAAGAATGTTGGTTCTACCATATGGAGTAGCTGGATATAGTAGGATGCTTATGATTCGGGAGAGATCAACGTTTAAAGTCATTGTTTACAAATGGCTTTTAGACTCTAATCATGAATTACTCGAGATTCGAACATTTTAGGCTTGGTTCACAATGGTTTATATTTCTTTACAATATTTCTTCTACCAAACTACTAGTAACAGTAATTAAGGTAAAACATTATAAAACCTGGCTGATAAACAATCGATATTGTCTTTTTAATAAACACTGCACTAAGTACAACACGGAATTTCCTTTTTTTTCAAATCAAATTAACGACAAAACATGACAACTTCTGCCGCGACTATTGTTTGCTGCATAAAGCCTTCAAGAAAATCGAGCTGTCAAATCAGCACCACACGCAGCACCAAGTTTTCGGCTTCACGATTATTGTTCGTGGATGACAGCCGCTCAGTCCTGTGGTCAGAGTGGCTGTAACCGACAGTAGAAAATCCGGAAAGGTATCGGACAAATGTAAAACGCGTGCCGCTTGTTCATTTGCTTCCAACTTAGTGACAGTTTATTCTCTCTTGCTTCCTCACTTTATATAAATGATAATCAATGGTGGTAGACAGGTTGTGGAATGTTCTTAAGGTGAAATATGGATTTAAGGTGAAGCCCGAACAGATCCCCACCTCCCCCCCCCCCCTCCCCCATCCCGGTTCCGAATTCAACATAAATGGTTAGTATTGTTAAAGACTGGACTCGGAAAAAATGTGACAAACAAAAATGATCACCAAAAATCCATTTTAAATCGGAAACTCTCATCTCAAATTTTCAGGTATTAAATAACTACATATAAGCTATGTTTTTGCATATTTTATTTATTAAATTTCCTCCCCCAAGCTGAATGCTCGAACATTTCTCTTAACACTGCTCATGAGATCTTGGGCGAGGCTTTGTCCATCTTCCTTACACAATTTCTCCCAATTTTTCTTCAAAGCTTCATCGGGTTTGAATGTTTTTCCGCTTTTCTACAACTTCTTCTTCATTATCGCCCAGAACTTTTCGATCGGACGAAGTTCTGGTGTATTTGGCGGGTTCGCTTCGTACCAATCCATTACAGGCTTGGCGTAATGGCACGAAGCGAGATCCGGCCAGAACAGCGTGGGCCCACGGTGAGAGCGGAGGAAGGGCAGCAAGCGTTTCGGAAGCATTCCTCTCGATAAATCTGCCCGTTTATGGTGCCGGTTGTAACGAACGGCTTGCTGTACCGTCCGCACTCGCAAATGGCCTGCCACAGTATCTGGACCTGTACTTCTTCGCGAATTTGTCCATCTTTCTCTTCTGGAACTTTTCCGGAACCTCCATGCTGGACGTACCGACAAAAAAATTTAAGCCGGGGATTTGTTTGGTGTCCGCCTTGATATATGTCTTGTCGTCCATGACGAGACAGCCTGGGTTGACCTGCCACTCACGGTACAGCTTCCGCGCACGCAATTTGGCCACCGTGTTTTGCTTGTCCGGTTGGGCGCCTTCCTGACCATAAAAACACGTAGCCCAGCCCGCTTCATGGTCTGCTGGACGAACCATTTCGATGAATTGACCTTTTTGGCCACGTCTCGGGTGGAAAGATTCGGGTTATTCTTAAAGTACTGCCTTATCTTCTCTGGATATTTCGTCTTCGGTTTTCGGCCGCTTCCAGCGCGCCGCTCGATGGTCTTTGTCTCCTGGAACATCTGTACAACGCGGGACACGGTGAAATGGTGGATTTCAAGCCTTTTGCCGATCAATCTGAGCGACTGACCAGGATTATCGATCACCGCGCCCAAGATTTGCTGGCGTAGCGTAGCTCTTCTTGTTTCGAATGCATTTTGAAAACTACTTGACAGCTCACGATAAAATTTCGCGACAATAAACATAGCAACCTAGTATTACCCAAAATTTCATTCATTTTTACCCACGCTGCAAAAAGTTACACCCAAAACAAAGTGTCGCATTTTTTCCGAGTCCAATCTTCAGTCACATGGATCATCAGAGGTCAAGCCGTTCTGGTGGCTTCCTAACTCTTGTCGATCTACGAGGTGTTTCATTTTTATCTTGTGCAGACCGGTCTATGATCTGGGCTCTTACTCGCGTGTCGCTCGCAACTTTTTCGACAGTAAATTTTGAAGATGTCTCCTCCAGGACCGGTGCTTGTGGAATGTTGGACGGATCCGTTTGTTGTTGAAGAGCAGCCTCACATTTTTCAGTATCGCTGGTTTTAGTTGGAGGACTGGACTTATCACTCATTGCATCCCGACGAGGTCTATTGAATAGCTCCGGCCAGGTGTCAGTTTCGGTGTTCTGCTTTGAGGGTCGTGCTCTCATCTGATCTACGTGCCGCTTCCAGATTCGGCCGACGTCTAACTCAATCATATAGTGCAGTTTCTCCATTCGTTCAGTCACTGTCCTGATCCCAGGAAGTCTCGGGCAGCTACTCTTTGGTTCACGGCAAAACGTTGAACACTCTCTTCCTTCGCTTGAGTTGAGCCTTCTAATACATTAGCAGGAACCAAAAAGTCGAGTCTGAACTTCATTTGTCTGTCAAACACTAGCATTGAATATGATTTTCCAGTTGCTGGGTGTACAGTTCGCCGATATGCCATCAAAATTTTGTGGAGCGCAAATTGAACATGTTTTCGTTCGCATTACAGAGCCTTTAGTTTATCTTTGAATCTTTGGACAAACCGTTTGGCCTGCCCATTCGTGGCTGGGTGATACGTAGCTCCCATTTTGTGTGCGATGTCATTTCGTTTCTTGAAAAGCCGGAATTAATCCGAGGTAAATTGGACCCCACGATCACTGACGACAATCGACGGAACTCCATAGGTCACAAAATATTCCCGCATGTGCTCGATAGTTGTTTCCGTTGTCATATCGGGTATAAGAAAGAAGTACAATCCAAGGAACAGTCCCGCAAAATCAATGTGGATACGCTGAAAAGGTTCTGTAGCTTGTTCCCAATAGTGCGGTGTAGATTTTATAGGATTCATCCATCCTCTGGCACATTCTATACAGTCTCTCGATAGTTCTTCGATAACACGATATAACGAGCCAAGGATTTCATTCTGGGTACGCCGAAATGTCCCATGTGCAATTCCTCCAGTACTCCAGTTTAGGAGGAATGTATACTCGAAGACCTCTCATCCTTTCTGAATCGCAAATTCACTCTGGTCAATGCAATATCTGTCGCGTCCTGCAACAATTCTTCCTATCTTCAGGCTTTCAAGCAAAATGTCCACGTTGGAGTCTCCTTTGGTGCATTCCACAAGTTCTTCGGCTGTGACAGGCAAGGTTTCTATTTGCTTGACCTCGACGAGATCTACTTGAGGAGTGAGGTGCCAAAATTTGAGCAACGGCCATGTTTAACCGAGGATGAATTTTCGACCATAGAGGTACTGCTAAAACTGTTTTATCCCGAAAACGATTGCATACGCTTCTTTGTCAACTTGTATGTAATTTTGCTGCGACCTGTTCAGCGATTGAGACGCACATTGAATTGGCCTTTCGGTTTTGTCCGGGTACAGCGCCAACATCATAAGGCGAGGCGTCGGTTGCCAGCACGAGTGGAAGCTTTGGGTCATAATGTGCCAAAATTCTGTCCGACTGTATCTTCTTTTTGACCCATAAAAACGCCTTTTCGCAATCATTGTCCCACTAAAAGATGACATTCTCCTTAAGCAGGTTGTTGCTGGGGTGAATCCGGGTGGTCAAGTTCTTCATGAATCGGCCGTAATAGTTAATTAGGTCAACAAAGGCGCTTACTTGTTCACTTTAACTTTGATTTTCATCTTCCGTATGCCTTCCTTGTCAACCACGAACCTGCAATACATGATGAGTTCTGCGACGAATTCACACTTTTTCAGTTCAACCGCATAACGTGTTGGTCCAAATGCTGTAGCACCATTTTCAGCCGTTACAGGTGTTCCTTCTCGGTTGGGCCAGACACCTTGATGTCATGTAAGAATACTGAAACTCCGGGAATATCAGCCAGTAGCTGAGAAATCTCCCGCTGAAAAATAGCTGATGCGGAAGACACTCCGTACATCAGACGCGTTGGTTGTTAGAGACCAAGATGTGTGTTCAAGGTTCTTCGTCGCGTACTTTAATTTGAAGGTAAGCGACGCCAGGTCCAGCTTCGTGAATTTGTCACCGCCGGCCATATTTGAAAATAGCTCGTCGATGGTCGGCAAGGGATGTTCGTCGATCAGGAGACACTTGTTGATCGTAACCTTATAGTCACCGCACAAACGTACTCGATCCGCAGGCCCCACCTTCTTAAGTATTCCGCTATCGACCATGCGACAGCGAAATCTCAAATGCCCCTCTCAGATTCTTCTCCTCGATGAGTCGCGATCGGATCCGTTCTTGTCCAATCTTGATGAAAAATCCATTCATTTTTACCGAAATGCTGCGATGCCCAAGAAGCTACTGTGTCAGTAAGTAGCTCCTGATATACCGCTTGATTCACTTTCACCCCCTTGTCCATGGAGATCAAAGGGGTTTTACCGGAATGAGTACCAGCCCTAACTATGGCAGAAGCGGGATTACTCCTTCAAATACTTCCACGATTTTTTGAGGCAGCAGGAAGCCGACTGCCGATCATTTCTGTGGTTGTGATGATGCTCGATTGTGAAAACTTTTTTCATCGGTGAACAGCACTGATCCATAGCGGCGCGCGGATAAGCGGTTCAGGAGAACCTTAGCTTTTCTCAACCGGTTTGCTTTTATGGTGCCATTCAGGTAGTGCACAGTTTATATGACTGAAGCTTCAGATCGTCGTAAACTATAGCTTCAACGAAAGATTTAGAAATTTGCAGTGATTTCGTCATCTTTCGGATGGAAATCGAAGAATTTCACTTGATTCGTCGCCGGATTTTCTCGCGCAATTGTGAAGTCCGAACAGTGCACTTTTTCCCTCTTCCTACGCGGTCATCTAGCGTTTCAAGCTGTTCGTATCGCTGCATCACTGTAGATTTTGCCGAATTCAGGGTCTTTGCAATCACTGGAACAGTTTTTCCTTTTCGTAAAAGTTCAATAACACTTGCGCGCAACTCATTCGGCTTCATTTTGAATGAATTAGATATCACAACTGTACCAAACTTACTGCGTATAAAGACAATGGGTCAAGATATTAAACCATGTAGATATGCTTAGTTTAATCCGCTTGTTTGTGTTTAGGCATGCGGACCAAGTCTGTGCGGATAATTTGCAGACACTCTGTACACATTACAGTTTTCTTCGTTCATTGACAATGTGTCGCCTTGCAGAATGTCCGCACCAATCTTGAAACATCAGACCTAACGCCATTGAGAGACTCTGAATGCAAAGATAGCGATGATCAATCTGGAAATATTGCCTGGAAATATCAAACGCCTTTTCATCGTAAACAATGGTTGATGTCCTTAAGACATACTTGTTCCCTCTAGGTGGCATTTGCTGACGCTTAAATCAGTGTTCGTTGCAGCGTATCCACTTGCAAAGCCGAAGCGTTTCCAGGCTTAGCTATGAGGCCACATGATCCTTTGACTAACACTTGGAAGCCCTTGAGCCTCTCAATACAGTCGAGCTTATCGGCTCCTGCCATCATAGCCGTTCTAGTCCTGTTGTTGAGCGTGGTGATGGGATCTTCCAAACTTCAATCTCAGGCAAGTATGAGCTTAATCAAACCAATCCGGCTTCTGATTTGTTTCTGCACTTGGAAGCTACGCCACGTGATACAACATCAACTAACCGTACTGTCATGGATACCGCTCCCACTAACAATCTACGAGTGTATTACCAAAATACCAGAGGATCTGCGATCGATGGCGAATATGATGTTTAGGTATTCAAGGAGACCTCGCTCGATGGAAGGATCAACTCAGTTCAACTTTTCGGCGACAAATTCACCGTGTATAAAGTGGACCACAGTTTAGCTAATAGCTCTCGTATGCGTAGCGGTGGTGTTCTTGTTGCTTGGTGTTCTTCCAATGGGTTTGTTTCCTGCCAAATCGCCTTAGGACATTTCAATTCTATTGAAACAGTGTGGGTTAAAGTGTGTCTTTCTAAACATTCCTCCTGACCGACGCCGTAATTGCAGCATTATGCAACTTTATCTGAATGCTACAGAATTTGCCTCTGAGCGACTACTTTGACGGATGTGCTTCTTCTGCTCGGAGGTTTCAATCAACCAGAACTCAATTAGTTGCCCTCCGATCACAAGTATGCGTTTCCTGATCCGGTTGCTTCAACCTCTACTCCTGCAAGTCACCTACTTATCGATGGAACTGGTTTTCTAGGACTGAGCCAGATTAATTCAGTTTCCAACGTCCAATCAAACTTGCTCGACTTGGTGTTTATCTGCAAGAACTCACTGCGCAAATATACTGTCGTTGAAGCTCCGGATGCCATTGTGCCACTTGATAACTACCACCCCGCTATGGATATGTCAATTGCATACGAACGTTATCTTCGTTTTGATGAATCTGTAAGCACCGACCAACTCAATTTCCGAAGAAATTTTGGTCGTTCGTGAACTCTAAGAGGAAGGAAACTGGACTCCCGTCATGTGTGTTTCTCGATAGAAACGCTGCACGGACTACCGACGAGAAATGCAGCTTTATTGCAAGACACTTCTCGAGTGTTTTTTCAAGTGATTCACCATCTCTAAAGCTGGTATTGAAAGTTCTGTGCGGGAAGTACCCAGCGATGTGATAACAATGGATGTCGCAAGACCGAATCGTCCTTTAATCCTGGACCTAGCGGATTCCTCTTTCTGAACACAGCTCCGACATTTTAGCTTACTCCACTTTCTCTGCTATTCAACTTATCACTCCAGCAATCAAAATTTCCAATGCAGTGGAAGTGTTTCGCTATGTCCTCAGTTTTCAAGAAAGGAGACAAAAGTGATATAAGAAATTACCGTGGCATTACTTTACTCGGTGTGGAATCAAAGTGTTTGAGTCGCTGATCAACGACAAATTGCTTTGCTGTCAGCTAGAATTACATCAGCCCCTATCAACACGGCTTTTTCCCGGCCGCTCTGTTAAAACGAATTTGTCAGTTTTACGTCGTTTTGCATGGAAATCGTATGTAAAAACTCCAAGTCGATGCTGTTTATACCGATCTCAAATCTGCCCTCGACAAAGTTAACCATGACTTACTGCTTGCAAAACCGGAGAAAAATTGATTATTCCATTGCTTTCTGCTTCGATGTTACCTTGTGCAACGTCACGTATCTGTCAGCATTGAAACAATTCATCGGACTATTTTTCGAACTATTCCGGAGTTCCCAAGCCGAAAACACCCTGGGACCATTGCTGTGCTCGCTTTTTATAGACGATGTTTTCTCTCATATTGCTAAATGGAGGATTTCTGTTGCTGTTTGCAGATGACGTTAAAATGTATCTAGTTGTGCTTGAAGTCCAGCAGACTGCTATGAACTACAGAAACTTCTTGAAATATTCAGCAATTGGTGCGTGAAATATGAAGGTGCCAGGCATTCCAAAATGTAGCGTAATAAGTTTTGGTCGAACGAATAATGCTATCCAGTTTGATTATACTATTGCTGGATCTCCACTTCAACGGGTTGATCATGTTAAAGACTTCGGAGTTGTATTGGACGAAATATCCAATGCATTGGTTATAAACCAGTGAAAGATGATTGAAGCATCACACACATATTTTTGTTTCTGATTGAAGATGTGGAAATTTGACACCTTCTTTTAAGATATTCAGGTGAAAGCAAACGCAGATGCGTTCGCAGGTCCTTTGGTGAAAACGTTGGGAACCATTTTTCCAAACATTTTCGAATCACATCAGCCTCGTATAGAATGAGCGTGTTGCATTGGCTAAAACGATACATTAGAACCTGTGATGAATTGGATGGCAGGCTTATTTCTAGAAATAAGCCTTCCACAATGGCTGGCGTAATAAGTAGCGGTAAATAACCCAAGTAGCTCCCTGAAACTTTTGACAATCTTACTCAGTGATAAGTTAACAAAGTTTTCATCACGATTTTGATAAATCCATAATCAGACGATGAAAACGATAATCGTCAAAACACATATAAAACCACATGAATCACTGTTACGGAAATCGTCGATAAATTCTATTGTTGAACTCAGATGCACTTCAACACAGCCGATGATAACAGGTGAAATTAATACTATTAACAGCTGATAAGAAGCAAGCAATGGCTAAAAGAAGAAAAAGCAAAATGACCTAAATCAATTGAAGAGGGCAAACGATTTTTCGGCAGCTACTGGCTATACTTAACAACAGTAACGTCACCGGGCAGCTGTACATTTGTTGCTCAGCTGATAAGCGATATTCTCAGATTCTACGACACACAAAAATCTAAACGCACACACTAAACAAAAAAAGAAAACTCCATCAAACGAAAGATGACAAGGATAGCATACCCTCAGTTCCTGTCCGAATGTGCACCCCACACAAGAAAAACCCGACCGCATCCGATGATATGTGCAGGTGAATCAATACGGTGATCGGGTGGAGGTGCGATAGAGCTTGACGCATGGCTCCGTGGCAATAGCTTTGATTTTTGGCGTGGAAGAGCAATTTCCACCAAGCACATGACAAGAAGAAAAGCACAAGGAGAGACGAACAAGTGAGATATTGCTTCAACGCTGTGTGGTGGCTAAGCTAATCAAACGGATTTCATGGCCTTTTCGCGGAGGCTTACCCGCACTTCGGCGGTGGAAATCCGTGTCATCGCTGCAGGGCTGCTGGCACCAGGTGCCGCATTGTTATTGTACTGGCTCCACTCTGGCTGTACGCCGGAACTGTTCGTGTCGAGGGCTGCAGTGTGGCAGGCTGGCTAAAATTGTTCTGCGTTCGCTGTTGATTCGCTTCGCCAGAAAACGGATCATGAGTCGTCTAGGGTCTGCTGGGGATTGGTGCTGTTGGCGAGTAGCTGCTCTGAATGGAGGATCTCAGAACAATCAGGAGAAAGGCACAAAAAGAGAGAAGCCTTATCAGTATCATGTTCATGCAAGTGTTCTTGAAGTAAACCCCAATTTAAACAATTGGGAAACTCCTCTCCCACCGCATATGGGAAACATGGATTATCGTCACCCATCCTCGATACAAATCAATTTCTCACAAGAACAAACCTACTTTCGTCAGCAAAATAAACTTGCAGCACAAATCTATAGCACTCACCGCAAATGGGTTGTCTATCGATTGGCTCGCCGAACGGATTATCGTCGAACCCGGACATTTTAAAGTGATACTCCCACTTTACTGCTCTTTCCAACTTGAAAAAGAGCCCTCAACGCACCCGTTATCAGTAGCTTTTTGACTGCTGGACTTTTTTTTATTATTTGATGACCTCCACGACTGTCACTCTTCGGAGGGGCACCTCTAATCCCTGCTCGGTGCCTAACGTTTTCACCAGCGATATGAATACAATTTTTATTCGCCTTTTTCGCACGCAGGCACACTTCTCCCGGGTTTTCCTTCAGCCACATTCGATACCGCCAGTGAAAGGCTATGTGCTGCGGGGAGTACTTTCAGGCTTCGCAGCGTTTATTTCATGCCCGAAATATGATTCCAGATTTTGCTTTCAGCAGAAATGGAAAAATCTTTCACTTCACATCACATCACCACAATCCTTCTTCGTCGTTCGCTGGTTGGCTGCCGCCCGACAGCCGTCGTCGCCGAAGTTTAGCACCACAGCGCACCTGCTCGTCACCTCCGTTCCCGCAATATTATTCCTCACCACGAGAGTAAATTTTAACATGACTTGTGTCATTTTGAAGGTGAGAAACCAGGGCCGCAACTCGGGGAGCGTACATAGCAAAATATCCATCCATCTAAAAAAACTGTTTTCAAATCAAACGGAAAACATTGTTGATTCAAACATTGCGGCGCTTATAAGAAATCCGCACGCGGCGGCGTGAGATAACTGCCATATGAGAGGGCCTGTGATTTAAACGCAATGTCAAAATTCAGTTTGTTTTTGGGTTTTTTTCCGTTCGTCAACAAATCATCGTGTGTGCGATTGAATAATTAGCATTTGTATTTATATCATAGTACTAGCTGAGCCCGGTGCGAGCCTTGCAGCGCATTCAACTAAATGAATGAAAAATTAATAAAACTGGCGCGTTTATGGTTCTGAATGAATATGGTTAAAGAGATTTCGTTTGCTTGTGTGTGTTATTTATGCAAAAAAAAAGGTTTGTGTTATTAATTCAACCCATAGACCGGTTTGTTTCTACCGGTTTTGATTTCTGCGTAGAAACATTTTAAAGACAAACGAAGTCGTATCCTGTCAGTTTGTACGTAATTTTCTCTTGCATAACCTAAGATTAACTTCTCGTGCATAATGTAGCACTGAGAGTAACTCAACCAACTCTTGACTAAGAAGGTTCAAACTTCTATCAGAATATGCTTCTTACCCGAGAAATACACATTTTGTGTTTTAGTTGCATGGATAATTCTCATGTTTGGTTCAAATGTCTGTTTCCTTGGTTTGAGAGCCCTCTTTCACCCTCTCCAGAGGGAAAGCGTCTCGAACCAACTAAGAAAAAAATCCTGCCCAAAAACCCCCACATGCCAAAGTTGGTTCTATTTGAAGAACTCCAATTCCAATAACTCGAGCTTTGCAGATATTTGTGTATCATTTGTATGGAAGTCCTCCACTTCCAGGCGGAGAAGGAGCTTCGAACCATCATAAGAACCTTAACCTCAACAACCCCTACATATAAGTTTTCATAACAGTAGGTACAATGCTCATGTTTGGTTGACATTTGTGTCTAATTTTCATGAGAGGCCACCCTTTCCAGAGAGAGGAGGACACTCAATCCTCCATAGAAACATTTTTTGGTTCCGAAACCCCCCACACCCCAAATTTGGTTCCATTTGCTTGATAAGTTCTCAAGTTATGCAGAAATTTGTGTTTCATTGGTGTGGGAGCACTCTCTTCCAGATGCGGAAGGGGTCTCAAAAATCCCTGCCTAAACTTAGTCATACCTGTTGAGATAATTCCTCATTTGTATGAGAGCCCTTCTTTCAAAGAGGAGGGGTCTCAAACCACCGTATGTAACATTTCTTGCCTACAAAAACCTCCACATGCCATATTTGGTTCTATTTGTTTGATTAGTTCTTGAGTTATGCAGAAAATAGTTTTTCATTTGCATGGGAGCCTCTTTCTAAAGGCATGGGAAGGGTGTCGAACTATCATAAGATCCTTTCCCGGACCCAAAAATCCCTGCATACAAATTTGCATAGCGGTAGGGATAGTTCTCATGTTTGGTTTAAATTAGTGTTTCGTATGTACGGAAGCCAAGGGGGGTTCCGTCCGAAAGGGGTCCAGAGAGAGGAGAGGTCTCAAATTACCATAAAACATTGCTTGCCTTCAAAAGCTCACCCATACCAATTTTGGTTCCATTTGCTTGATTAGTGCTCGAGTTATGCAGGAATTTGTTTTTCATTTGCATGAGATCCCTTGTTAGAGGCGGGAGAGGTCTCGAACTATCATAAGATGCTTTCCCGGACCCAAGAACCAGTGAATACAAATTAGCAAAACAGTAGGCATAGTTCCCATGTTTGGTTGACATTTGTGTTTCATTTGTATGAGAGCCCCCCTTTTAGAGGGAGGAGGGGCTTTGAACCACCATAAAAACATTTAATGCCAAAAACTCGTCCATTCCAAATTTGGTTCCATTTAGCTTGATTAGTTCCCGAGTAATGCAGAAATTTGTGTTTCATTTGTATTGAAGCCCCTCCTACTCCCTTTCAGAAGGCAGAGGAGTCCAAACCACCGTAGAAAGATTTATCTTATTCAGAAACCTCCACATGCCAAATTTGGTTCCATTTGCTTTATTAATTCTCGAGTTATGCAGAAATTTGTGTTCCATTTGTTTGAGAGCCCCACTCCCCTCTCCTCATATGGCGGAAGAGTCTAAAATCACCATAGAAACATTTCTCTACTTCAAAAACTTCCACATGCCAAATTTGGTTCCATTTCCCTGATTAGTTCTCGAGTTATGCAAGGATTTGCGTTTCATTTGTATGGGATCCCCCCCTTTTAGAAAGGGGAGGGGTCTCAAATCGACATAGAACCATTTTTTGTCTTCAAAAACCACCGCATACTAAATTTGGTTCCATTTGCTTGATTAGTTCTCGAGTCATGCAGAATATTGTATTTCGTTTGTATCGGAGCCCCCCCCCCCTTAGAATGGGGAGGGGTCTCAAACCAACATAGAAATATTTGGTGTCTACAAAAACCACTGCTGTATTTCGTTCCGTTTGCTTGATTAGTTCCCGAGTTATGCAGAATATTGTGTTTTATTTGTATGGGAGCCCCCCCTTTTAGGACGGGGAGGGTTCTCAAGCTACAATAGAAACCTTTCTTGCCTTCAAAAACTCACGCATGCTAAATTTGGTTTCTTTTGCTTGATTAGTTCTTGAGTTATGTAGAAATGAGTGTTTCATTTGTATGGGAGCCCCCCTCTCCAGTGAAGGGAGGGGTCTCAAACCATCATAAGAACCTTCCCCGGCCCAAAAAACACCTGCATACAAAATTTCACGCTGATCGGTTCAGTAGTTTTCGAGTTTATTAGGGTCAGACAGACAGACAGACAGACAGACAGACAGACAGACAGACAGAAATCCATTTTTATATATATAGATAATTAGACCTATGGTACAGGAATTACATGAAACCTCGATAATCATTTTAATTAAAAGCTTTGCAAGTTTTATCAGGTATCTTGGATCTTACGGCAGCAATATGGCTTAATTCGGGAAAACGTACTTGGACATCGCTTCCGTAAACACTGTTTACCATTACTTTACGGATATTAACATTTGGGGCATAAAAAATGTACATTAGCTAAATTTGATGCTAAACATCATTCTAACAGTTTTCACAATGGATTCGTCTGTATGAGGAAATGAGTATTTTTGGTCGTAAGGAAAGAGCGAAAGTTTTATCTAGAGTTTGTCCTAAAGAAAGATCTTGGATAGTAACCCATATGTGTTGGATGTCCGA